>SNQJ01S0088529.1:33455-46654 GCA_010110895.2 Picea sitchensis
AGGAATTAACTGTAGATTAGACAGTTTTACTTTCGAGAGGGAAAACAGAATATAGGCACCCTCCTTTGTATCATTGTATTATCATTCTCATTCATGCAGGAAGAAGAGAAAGCAGAGAACTTGTGAAGAACACCCATGTACATATTGAATTAATAGAAGAAAGACTTTGATTCAATTCCATGGCGGTGTTTGTTTTCTGTGTGTTGTTGATATTATGTTGTTGCATACTTTCTTCTTTTTATGCCTTTCTTCTATATGCTGCATATGTTATTGCATGGCAGGTTCGAAACCTGAGAGAATGAAGAAATAAGTTTCAATTGTTTCTCTGTTTGAACCAGGAGATTCCTGCATAGAGTGCAGTTGAATTCCTCCGTATAGAGTGCGTCGAGGAGGCTCTACAGTTAAACTCTCATTCTCGCTCACCCAGAAGTTGAATTGGCTTGACAGAGCGTTCAGGTGAAGTGCAGGTCAAGGTCGAAGCCTCAGCAGGGAGTCTGAGCAAAGGAAGGTAGGGACTGCTATCTCTGTGGACGCACAGGGTCTGGACGACTTCGACACTTTGAGAGCTGTTGGAAGTCGAGCACGTAAAGACGCGCGCGGAAGGCCTCTGAAGGAGTCCGAGACATCAAGATCAGGAGAGATAGTTCTTCCTCGACATAGTGAGAATACACCCAGGAGATATTCTTCAAGAGGAAGAGAATCGACGACTTGAATCGTCGGGGACGTTTGCGAAATCCTGTTGATCGTAGGATCGTGGGGAAGCTGCGCGAGGTTTAGTCCTTTAGCGCAGGAGATAAGACCCAATGACCATTGGGGTTCGGCGTTCGGATTTTGGCGAGGTAAGAGTTTATACCTTTCAAAATCGCGAGTCGCGATTTCCCGAATTTATCGGGGTCGTTGATCATGACAAGGACAGGTGGCACGAATCCGGAGAATCGGGGTTTCGGCATTCGGTATTTCCCAATGCAAGGAATTCGGGATAGTTGAAATCGCGATCCTGCGATCCCGATCGCACGAGTTGAGAAGCGACCTGGCAGTGTGGGACCCCAGGTACTTGTGGGAGACAGGTGGCGAGATCTCAGGGAATCGGAACCTCGGCACTCAGGGTGTTTAGATATAGAGTATTGATATCGCGGGGTGCGATATCCCGATAGGGATAACCCCGACTTGTGAAAGTGTTGACCCGTTGACCCATCGGGGTTCGGGGTTTAGAGCTGCTTGTTAACTCTGTTTGTGTAAACCCCGAATTCCCGAACCGCGATTTCTCAATTTTTGAAGGGGAGATCGTCGAAGGAGGTTTGTTGTGGGTAACTCCCGAGAGGAGTGGAGAGCATTGACTCTTCGGGCCGTGTGTTAGAGGGTCCTGGTGGGAGAGGCTACCCGCTGAGGGGCAGGTTGCAGTCACCCTATCTGTCACCTGGACAGTCCTTCGGCTGCTAATCTCCCTTCCCTTGGGTTACAGGAACAGGTCGGGCCAGAAGTCTCCGACCTCTATGGCAGCTACAAGGTTCCTTCCAGGAGTTCTCTCCTTCCTCTGCACACTCTCTCACCTGGAGGGAGTCACTCATAGGTCCAACAACCTGTTCTTCGAACTTCAACCACCTCTCTCACTTGGAGAGGGTGTTGTACAAACTAGCCAACAAGACATACAAGATCAAACACTACACGTCCACCACAATCCATGGGAATCCAGACACGAACACACCAGGGCAGCTCCAGACAAGTGCAACAGCATAACCAGGCTTGGCAAGGACAGGACACTTCCGCTTTCTCAATTTGGCAACCCAGAATAGACTCACACTCTGGATTCTCAGGGATGCGTGACGAGTCGTCCATGTAGGGGTCGATTCAGACTCCCCAGTTTATAACAGAGAAGGGGTATACCAACTTTCCAGAACAAACATAGACTCTTTTCCAAAATCCACGCAGGCTTCTCGTTCATGGAATATACACACAAGTTTTCTCAGAGATAGACACAGACCTTTCGAATCATAGGGATGCCCGAAGGTTCTGTACAGGAGTTAGGTTGGTAGTACTATCCAGGGCTTCGTACGCATTCAGACAATCACGTAGAATGCGGGAGGAACCCTTCTCATGGCTCACCCTGGCCATTTTATTCACATGCATCAGGGTTGACACTTGTCACCCATGAAACTACATGCGTTCCACCATCATACATCTCCCTTGCATGTTCTCCCTTTGCCATAAACTTAGGATAAAACATAAAATGCACATGTCTTTTGGGATAATATTAAAATATTATTCCCAGGCTTAAGCCCCCTAGGCTTAGCCCCCTAGGCTCAACCCTTAGCCCCTTTTCCCACCTTCCATCCCCTAATTCCTTTCCCACTCTATGGATGCTTAGTCCCCCTTCACTCATTCATTGTGGTCGGTCTGCACATGGCGGTGTTTATATTTTATAAATTGTTTTGCGTGATTACATATACAACAGTAGGCTCCTGGCCTTCAACACTCAAGCTCCCTGGCCTGACAAACACATAAGCCTCCATCTTATAAAAACTTGGCTCACCAGCCTATAAAACATAATTAAAAATTCATTTCAGAACATGGTTTACAACGGGTCTCGGCCTTGGGGACACTACAACTTCCATGAGTGACATGTTTTGTAAGGGTTGAGATAAGAACATACTATACATCACTTGATTCATCTTCCTTTTAAACCTTCTTGGGTGGATCACCATATTTAGTTGTATGAATATGAGGCCTTTTACCTCCTTTATTTTCCCTTGGTTTCTGAATGAGGGAACAATTCCTAGCAATGTGTCCCATTTTCTGACAATAGAAACATCTGATATTTGGTTTATTTCCTCATCCCTTTCGAAATTTCTGGTGTGAGGAGGATTCTTTCTTTCTATTTCCTTTCTTGGTGTATATTCCTTCTTGATCATATCCCTTGAATAAATTTATCCCATGACCTTGGGATCCCATTTGATATAGTCATCACCATTTATTATCCATTCACTATATCACCAGTGGCTTCTATTTTCTCCTTGATTTTGGTTCACTCTTGAGAAGTAAGAGTGGATGCTTTCTAAATTATTTGTTATCATTTTCTTTAATGAAGTTATCAAGGTTATTCTTCTTTTGATGTTGTTTCCTTCAAATAGTTGTGTTAAGGAATCCATTATTTATTTTGGAGTGGATAATGAAGATATGTGATGAATAAGATGGTCCTTAATGGAGTCTGCAATAATCCTCTTTTCTTTGACCATATCCTTCTTGTTCTTTGCTTTAGTCTCATCTCCCTCTGGTTCTGAAACCTCTTCTTTAGTGAACTTCTCTAGATAATTTTATTCTAGGAGGAGGGATAATTTGTGCCTCTAGGCAATGAAGTTATCATCTCTCTCCATCTTCTCATCAATATTGGTTTCAGTAGTCATCCTACCCCTAAATCACAAATTTTGGATTTGGAGGATATGATCCAAGGAAAACATGTGATCCACTAGGGTGCACTTCCTAGTGGTCTTGTCTTGTCCAACAACCACTCCTATCAATAAAACCAACTCATTTTGTCTTCTACATCTGTGAATTATCTTCTATTCATGCCTGTTGTGATACCATGTTAGAATTTTAAAAGTTACGGTTATCTTCTTTAACATTCATTAAAAATTTCATGTAATAGGATCACTGAAAGATAAAAAAATCAAATAATACAAGATATATCATGGGAAAACCTCGTGGAGAAGAAAACCCAACAACCAATTATTTAGTACAGATTCCTTCAACGGGTACAATGTCACGTTATCATTCTCCACAAATAGATCAAGACCAAGATACCAAAGACCAAGAAACCAAGACCTCCTGCACTAGACATCCTTTGATATGCTCCAAATACACAAGAGAAGGTGAGTTGTGTGTGTGTACAAATGAGAGGAACTCGACCTCTATTGATACACATAATTCAACTCCCTAAAAGTTACAACTGTAAGAGGGGCCATTTTTAATTTTACAATAAGGACAACAATAAAATAATAATTTCTTTTGAGCCAATTTATACAATAAGATTATAATAACCTTCTCGAGGTTTGACCAATACAAATACAAAAGAATATCTTTCATAGTTACATCAAGATATCAACAACATTTCGATAGGGGGAGTCACTCTCAGGATGTGCACAATCATACGGGAAGCTCCCTTTTCCATTGATGTCAAAGGGGGAGAAACATACAACTACGACAAAGAGGACCATACAACAAGGGGGAATGAAGGGAAAAAGAACACGTTGACTAGAGAGAAGCTCAAAAATAAGATTTTCCATCAATAATGACAAAGGGGGAGTCTGTTGAGAATATGTTATCATTGATGTCAACATGGAGCATAGGTAGAGGACGTGCATGGAAGGTTTGAAGTACATATAGACAATATGTTGCAAATTTGGCACACAATAAGAGGAAGTGTTCATAAGGATACTTTCTATTGTACTATTATAGATCCACATGAAATAGAACTCCTATAAAAAATCATGAAAGGTTGAAAATAAATCCACACAGAAGGATTGAAGGAAGAAAATATCAACGATGCAAAAAAAATGGAATAAGTGATTGAGTCTGCCAGGAGTGCATGCAGATAACCTATGATGCGGTTCATAAGTGAAGTGGAATGTGAAAATTTTCATAAGTAAATTGTGATAGTGTGTGGAATATGAACAAATAAAAATATGTAGGGCACCTAAATCTAGTATGATGAATGGTGTACTTAAGTGTGACGAGATAAAGTCCAAAGCAGAATGCGACATGACGAAAACACCAGAGGCACTTACTGTCTAATGGGGTGATTTAGTGAGCACACCGCAGGACGAGAGCGACATGATGAACAATTGTGACTTGAATCTTTCTCTATGGTTCTATCTACGTAGTATATTCTTTCTAGACCAAAATGAAATTATTTCATCGCTATGCAGGAGATTCTTGGATAATCTGGAGCACTGTCATAAGAAGACTTGGTTCATTTGATTTAGTCAAAGTTTTTCCACGATGTAAAAATCATGCATCCACATATGTTATTTAGACAAAATTAAAACTGATAGGATTTTGATATGGTCAAATATTTTCCACAATATTATCGTCCTACTTTATTTGAAAAAAATTGTAACTGACAATATTTTTATGTGGTAAACGTTTTTCCACATTTTAATTATTATGTGTCCACTTACAAGAAGGTGAAATCAAGTAATTTAGTACAAGTATGGATTTTCTTTGATCGTGGAGGTTCACATGAAGTGAGGGTAATATGATTGAGTAATAGTTCATAGAAACAAAAAAGGAAATTTGTCAGAATATGTTGAAATATTTAGTGGTGTAACAAATTTTTTTGAGTTTAGGGTGGCAGGGTGGTGCTAGGGTGAGTCAAATCTCATTGAGGATTGGTGTCCTCGATTTTTTAACAGGTTGGATCCTGAGAGGATTAGTTTCTTCATTATTTATGATAGGTTGGTTCCTCATAGGATTGGTTTACTCATTATCTGTGACAGGTGGGTTCTCGCTGAGATGAAAATTTATAACTTGTAAGTTGGGGCTTGCAGAAGAACATAAAGAATAAGTAAAATTTTATGGGATAGTGACATCAAAACAAAAATTGAATATCACAATTGTTTGGTTAATTAGAAAGGTACTATTTAGTCAACTTCGCTTAGGTATTGACAATGAGGGCTTACCACATTTATGAAAATGAGTTGATATCAATTCCCCATCAAGGTTCAATTCCCAAAGAGATATGTTTGTTTAACCTCTTCATACGTGTTGGAGACTAGGCACATTAATAATGTGAAAAAATCATCCTTAAGATGAGAAATTCAATTAATAATTATTATCATCCAATATATAAACCATTAGAACTAGCTATTACCAATTGACAAAATATGATATGAACATTGACCAAGTGTCAATCAACCCATTAAATCTAGTGGAAATTTATGTTATTATATATTTCCATATTATTGAGTGACATGATGAAAATTTATTTAATTATTTATAAATTATATATGATGTACTTTATTTTCATGTTATTCTTTACTAATGCCAGATAATCATTTCTTATATAGAAATATGTATGTGTGTTTGTGTGATGCATGTTAATGAAATTATTGATAAATTATTTATGATGCAACTCATTATTGTGTGATTATTTACTAATGTAATATAGTTTTTTATTTTCATGGATGTTTATGTGTGTGTGTGGATTGAAAGGAATCATTTGTCCATTCATCCAAGCATAAACACTCGAGAATGTGATGCAAGTGTATTAAGAGTCTTGTTATGGGTAAGAAGAAGAAAGATCGAGATTATGACTAATGATGATATAGGTGGAGTAAAAGATACATGTATGTAGACATGAGATGGAAGAATTGTTGATGAACCATGTATGAGAAAAGGTTTCCTAAAGAACTAAGAGATACACCATCTTGAGACCTATGTATTTGGGTGGATGGTAAGTTATGTTTATGTTTAAAGGTAGAAGAATGAATAAGACCAAAATACTAAGAGAAGTGAAGGCAAAGATCATATAATATGAATATGAATCCAATTTAAAGGACCAAGTGGAATAAATAAATAAATGGATTACAAGCATTCATTAAGGGGATCATGAAAAAATAAGTACTACTTTTGATCATGAATATTGTCTAAATAATATGATGACATTGTAATGCTGTAGACTAATTCTAAAATTCTACGTGAGAATGAGAGATGAGAAGAAATGCGAGAAGTTAGGGATGGATATATGTTGAGAGATTGATGAAGATATTGTGGAAATAGTTATGGGGATGGTTTGAACAAAATATATAAATATGATATTTTTGTTTTGGTCACATATAGTTATATAAAGGGACCATTTATACAATAGAAAAGAGAAATGAGAATGGTTTGATTGTAACAACCCCATCGTTACGATGACAAGTGATGCAAAAAGGCAAATTTTTTTTTAAGAGGAGGGAAACCCCGACAACGGTTAAACCACATAACTCAATGATGAACACCATGCACACATATTGAGAAAAATACAACAATGACTCAGGATACTAGCACATTAAGAAACTGGGTGAAACAAACAAAAATCAAGATAGGTGAAAATTAGTACCTCACTGACACAACAACACAATGCCTACAATCCAAAGGACAACATCAACAACCTGACAATGGCTTTGATGACCAAGAACTAGAACCCTACGTCACACAAACACAACGCCTTAATGCGTTACAAAACCAAGTCCCAACAACTGCTACAAAGAACAACACCCACATCGGGAGGCACACACTCTGGCCAAGTTATCATTCGCCTCTATCCATTAGAGCGTGCAATGATACCCTCATCAGGAATCATTTTTTCGCTAGGTGATAGGCATGAAAACAGCCGTGGCGCAATAATGTAACTGGACCCTCAACACCAACTAAAATCAATGTGCTAGGAGATCAGATAAACTAATTAAACAAGTGACGACTAACCCTAACACCGAATCGATAAGTCAACAGGATGACTATGACATTCATACAACACAATAATTTCCTTGTGCAACAAAATAAATCTGTACATATTAAATGATTATTATTAAAACAAAAATCTCATTGTAACTATTTTCCAAAGCCGATATTAGATAAGTGTTTTTCCTAAAGAGGAATTTGCTATCCTTTAACCAAAGACAAAAATAATAAATTTCTATCTATTAATTATGTCTCGTCTAAATACTTGTTCCTAACTATATACATTATTGATAATGTCCTTTAGATAATAAAAAGATGAAACATAACTCAATCAAAATTTGGATTTAAATGGCTTTAAAATCAAAATTGAATATCTCAATCCTTAGATTAGTTAATAATATGTTGTTAAATAGTAATGAATAGATATTATAAGCTATGTGTTACTTTGTTGTTTATTTTCTCCATGGTTAACAAGTATAAAATGAATTTAGCAAAAAGTTAAACTATAAATCTCTGTCATGAAGGTTATTGTATGGATTCGTTGTGTGTTGACATATTGGTGTATTTATTCGTTGTAAGAAATTGCCATGTAAATTGTTATTCTAATTCAAAATCGCTATCATATATTTTCTATGGGGATTCGCTGTCATACCCAGTAAAATAGTAGTCTATTTAATGCATGAAGCATTGCCCAGTAAATACGGTAGGATATAGAATCAAATCGTGGACATAACAACTAGATATAAAAATAATTGTTGTAGATTAAATAAAATGCAGTCCAACATATCGAAATCAATATATCCATATTCACATGCAAAACATACCCATAAATACGTTGTCCCACACATTAACACTGTCCAAAAAAAGTGACAGTGTAGGTTATGGGTTAGAGCCATCAATTTATTGCCAGACGTTTGCTAGAGCATACGAATTCATTGTGGAATAATAAAAACGCA
The DNA here is from genome assembly GCA_010110895.2 of Picea sitchensis. NCBI lineage: Eukaryota > Viridiplantae > Streptophyta > Pinopsida > Pinales > Pinaceae > Picea > Picea sitchensis. Next base: position 41,849 of record SNQJ01S0088529.1, read on the forward strand.
GACATGGTGGAATCTCAGACACCTCAAAATAAATGCAGACATATCCCAAACATAACGTAGGCATACAGGAAGTAAAACGCAGCCGAGTGATGAGAAAGAAATCACATGATGGATGAAAATCGTTGATAACTCGCGGCTCATTTAAAAACATAGAGATTTTTTTTTCTCACTCACACACTGGGGTTATCATTAGTTGACCATTTGTTTACCAATCGGGTGCTAAGACTTACACCTTTTAAATACATACNATATTTCCTCATAGTCAAAGATTGGTAATTTGCTAAAATCGATAACCAAAGGTCATATATCAGTTGTCGTGATATACAAAAGGCTATTAACTAGACTCTTATACCATTCATCTAACATAACTTCAACATCCTTGATTTAATAGGATATTGTTGTGCACTAGATATAACTGAGTAATAAACATCGTTGTTTTACCACCTTATATATTGTTGTTTTAATACATTAGATAATGTTGTGTAACCCAATAAATATCGCTATTCTAATAGAATAAACATCGCTAACCTTTACACAGAGCATACGCTACCATTTATACTGAGAGCATGCTACCCATAATACAATAAATATCGTTATTCTAATACAATAAACATCGCTACCATTTACACAGAGCATACACTACCATTTATACTAAAAGCACACTACCCATTTCACTGAATAAAAAAAACGTTGAATAGAAACTGTGAATGAAAAATATCTAATTTAAATGTGAATACAAACTAGCTGCGACAGGTATAAAATCATTGAATCTAACCAGTGAATGCAAAATCGCTGGTAATAAACTATTAAATATATGCAAGACTGTCGTGATGCATACCCTAAAATGTTGTCCCAAAATTTATTGTCAAACATTAAAATTGTCCAAATGCATTCAATAGAAAAAGGGTAATCGTTGACTTTACAAACTATAATTCCGAGACAGGTAAAATGGTAAATAGTTGTCATAATAAAATGGTAAAACGAAGAGTTGAAAAAAAACGTGGAGAGTATTAAGTGGTTTGCGGAGAGAAATGATAAACAATAGCATAATTACTCAATCACAAGAAGGTGCAATGACAATCAATTAGCCAAGAATCCATCAACGCAGAGATGAGTAAGGGTAGACAACTGAGAAAAATTATCCTTCGCTCATCATCCATGCACAGAAAAGTAGGGCACTAGAATCTATATGTCTATGAACATCGAAGTGACGATCGTTGATTCATCTCCTGGCCGACTTCTTAGGCATGGACTGATGATCTAGGGATAATAATGGACGATAAGGCTCAATCTTCTGATAATAATCAATAAAACAAACAAAATAGTCATAGAAATCAGGGATCGGGTTTCCAAGGAAATTAATTCAAATGCAGCGAGGATAAAGCTATGATGACTTTAAGTTCTCTATTAAAAATGTTGAGTAAAACACATTTCTTTACTCAAAAGAATTACAGTAATGACAGTGTAAGAACAATATTAATCAACTATCCAAGTAAACGCATGTGTATCGTAGCCCAAGGTGACAGCTCCGAGTCGTTGTCCTACACGCGCTCCTTCTAGTTCCCGCTTTCCCACGGTTGTGACTTCACCGGTACCTCCCATCCAATGCTCAGGGTCCTCTTCTTCCCCATGAGCCCCCCAGGCTGAAAAGGGTCCACGTACACTAAAACGAAGAACAACTATCACCCAACTCTCCTCACAAGGTCGAGCTACCACTCATTACCCGAACTCGATGTCCCAACTCCCACAAGATATGTCAGTCAAGACAAAAATTCTGCAGCGTATTGTTATGCATAAAAGATGAGATCCATGGTCCTCCTCCTCCATACTTTTTATATAGTTTCTAAGTGATTTATTTCCCAAATTCCCATTTAATTTATTTTTCATTAATTTAATTCATAAAAACCTCCCCCATACACATGTCACCCATCCCCCTAGTTGCATGAGAAATTAATTTCATTAATTATTTAATTACTCCTACTTCCCTCACTCACCTAAAAGGATTCCTAAATCGCTCATTGGTGTCCCCATATTCCCTTACACATTTTAAATGACTTACGCCTTCTACTTGACCATCTTGAGTTCTATGTGAACACTACTAGTACCAGTTGGGGCACATTGTGGACCCTCAGGGGGTACAGGTGCCCTAGCCTCATATCTATCTACTTGATTAATCAAGGCCTCTGACATCCTATAGAAAAGCATCATAGACCAACCACATCCTCCACAACAACATGTTCCTACTCAATGACTTGTTCTTCTCGTTGGGGGTTAGACCCCTCTGGCATGGATGTTATTGGAGGCGTCACGCCTCTGCCCCTAGCACCATGTCGTCTACCTCCACAACATCCTCTAACCTCAATTACCACATGGAAAATTTTATATTTTAATCAAGGGTTTAATACAGTGGAAGGAGTGACGATCCAAGTCGCAGGGTTGAACCCTCTCTGATACCATATGTAACACGCCCTCAGTTACAACTAGGAAAAATGAAATGCAATAGGTAATTTGTTTTTTTTTGTAGTAATAATGTAACATCAGTGCATAATCACAACAACGCCTAAACAATGACATCAAAATAAAATCATTACAAGCTACTGTCGTAATCCATAACGACGTAAACAACGCATCAATCAAAATTAGTAACAACACATAATTAACATATCATCTTATTTAAATAATGACACATAATCAACAAGGATCATGAAAGACGACACAAGATAAACTCATCACAATCAACTCAAATCATCAATACTTTTAAATCGCTCAACTCATCACATAAATATAATCATCAGATAACACAAGGATAAGGTGAGATAACATAAAAATGACATAGGATAACATAAGATAAAGTCAAGATACTACTTGCCCAACCTACCCTGCAAGGTTAGGACCTCCAAGAGACATAAGGAATGATCAAGACCAAGATCCAATTGATTTTGACCATTTAAGGTCTCAAGGTTGGTGATTGTTTGGAGGAACAAGGAGGTGTCCACATCCCACTAACACTATAAATTAAAAAAACCAACCATCTATATCAACAACATCAATGATAATCATTGACGCAATAGTGTTCTAATAACCAATCACACATCACATAAAATTCCATGGTGCAAGAGAATTTAATTACTAAACCAATCATGCAACGACATAAATTAAGGTGCAAGAGTAATCTTCAATTCTATATTCATGGCACAAGTAATCTAATCACTGAATTAATCATGTATTAACATTATCATTATTTCAATGAGAAATCTAGTCACATATATTAACATTAATTTCTAGTTGTGCGCAAAATCTAATCACATAAATTAACATTATTTTCAAGTGTTCCAAGCCCCGAAGGTCCTCATATAACTCAACTATATATACTAATGTATCTAATATCTCTTAACACCTATAAGTGTTCAACAACCTTGCACATAATTTTAAAGTAAAAAATCAATCGCAAGAAAAACTTTACCGATTCCATATTACTTAGATACCCAATTAAGATACTATAAGGAGTCCAAACATGTACAAGAAAGATTCAACTTCATAGGTAACCTATATATTCCTAATAAGAGATAAATCAATTCATGAAAAGAAATAAATAAGATTGCATTACAAATTTTACATCCAACACTAGTACCATAATTAGGTCACACATAATAATTAAATATTATAGTACAAGGCCACTTATCCATAAAAATAAGAGATCAACACAAAATGAGCTATCAAGCTAACTTTCTAACTAGTCTACCTATCCCTATGTACACTAAATTTAGAACTTGGATCTTTATGAGAATTAAAAAAGACCCATATTATTAAGTTATATATATAGGCTAGATCCTTTCATTGAACGGAATCATATGTAGATCCAAACTTCTAAAAAAAAGGGATATCATTCAAGGTTATACTTCATTACTTAGATTTGACAATTAATCACAAAATAATTAAAGATTGTTGTATCTCTATCCAATCAAGGATCAACTTAGAGACATGGTAAAGGATACATCAACTTTTGTTCCCAAAATTAAAGTCTTAAGAAGATCACATTATCAAGTAATATAAAAGTCTTCAAGTAACTTACCGATCTTTAAATAAGGGCCTAAGAAAAATAAAATGGGTAAGGGAAGTCGAGAGTTTTTAAGTCTATTTAAAAGAATAAAAAGGGCTAACATCCTAACTAAATAAGGTAAGGATTTATGCAACTAAACCCTTAAAGGAATAATTATCACCCAAATTATCAATAGTAAAATTTAGTTAACCCCGGGTTTATTATTACTCCTTGTCTATGATACACACCTATGTAATAAAGTAAAGTGGGGTAAGGTCTTGGGTTGAAGCTTTGTCGCCAAGCAAGAGAATCTACCCATAACTCCACGAGTCTTCAATCCCATTTTCCATACAATTTAATTTCCAATCATTACTGTTTTACAGTGTTATGCCTCCTTCATAAAATGAAGCATAAAGAAAGCTTCTCAATACTATGCAATAAGGTTAGGCTATATGAAACCAAAACGAAAGGCGATAAGGAGCTTTGTTCGCCCAACAACCTCTTCACTCCTTAGATTGGTTATAAAACACAGTCCGAGAGAACAGACATATAAGCGCTTGGGTGAAGTTTTAGCTGGCCTCCCTTGGACCATCTTGTAACATCTCGCTCTGGCGCACTGAGAACACTTATTATTTGAGGACACTTGCTCGCAAGTGATATGGACCCTTTTGATGTTAGACCTTTTATATTTGATTATGATGTGATTGACAGATGACATGATGTGTTACTATTTGATGTAGACGGGTGCTATTGACTCAGTTTTTTTT
>SNQJ01S0088530.1:12541-33444 GCA_010110895.2 Picea sitchensis
AACAAAGGACAACTGGTGGCACACCGGTTGGTGGCTCTTTTCCAAGTCTTTTCCCCTACCCGGAGGTCACGGGGTCGACTCCGGCCAACGACATAATTTTTAAACCAATAAATGGATGACACGTGGCGGCCATTGATTGGGCCATGTGTCGTCATTCCATTCGCTGCCAAACATGCCAAGTCACCTGCCAACTGTCTGAACACCTGTATGTCACATGTCGTATGTCCTGCCACGTGTCTTATGGCCTGCCACGTCAGTGTCCGTACAGACTGTACGGACTGTACAGTCAGTAACCCTTTTTTTTTTGCCTGTTTGTAAATTTGAACGGAACGCGATATCTCTCACTCCCAACGTTCGTTTGAACCCAAACGAGTTGTGTTGGGTTCGTGATGATGAGGGATACACTCCTATTCGTTTTGAGGCAATTCCAAGAACTTTGATTTTTGAGTTAAATTTTGACCCCTGGTCCAGATTTTGATCAAGATCCCATACTTATTATCTCTAGATTATGGCTTGAATTTAAGAAATTATTGAAATACAAAAATGAAAGAACATGCAAAAAATACACACCATCCACACAAATCAACACAATATTTGACATGGGAAACCTAATATGAGAGAAAACACAGCTAGAAGGTGAGGCATATGCTCTCCTCTCTTTGCTTCAATTGTAAAATGCACATACAAAGGTATGGGAACTCACTATGGAGTTACCTTTCGACATTGTGGCCTAAACGGCTACTCCATAATCCTACTCCTCCTTTTTTATGCTCACAAAATACCACTCTTAGATGTTTTTCTCAGCTATGGAACAAGATACAAAGAAAAAGAATGGAACCTCTTCTCCTCCTAATGGCCCAGTATTTAACATAGCCCGATAGCCATCTAGGGGTAGGGTTTTGACTTCCTCAACCCTTAATTGTGATGGTTTTGGAACTTCTAGAATATTCTTGAAATTCCACATGTGGCTAGCCCTATATGCATGAGTAACGGGGGATGATGTGGCATCCTCTCGTACCATGGTGGTCAACATGGTAGTTCAACTTGCGAGAGGCATAACTTTTGCATGTGAGATCTGATTGACGTGATTTTTGCACCATTGGAAAGGTATCAATGTGTATAATAGCATTAAGGGATCCTAGCTAAATCTAGGAAAGTTTTGACTCCAAAACAATCCATTTTATTCCTCAAAATGGCTTTGAAAGGTTTCAAACCCCAATTTTCCAAATTGTGACCTACCATTAAAATGACCCTGCAAGATGATTCCTCCATTTTTTTCCTGTTTGAAAGTATTGAGATAAATGAAAAATAATATGATGATCCAATTTGGATCACAACATAATCCTTTGACAAAGATACAGCTACATCGAATGAATCATCTAGCAATGGCACAAAACTTGCTTCCGTAAGCATAAGAATAAAAAGTATTCCAGAAATCCCTTATGGGAAGAATTTAAGAAAGCTAAGCCACCTACTTTCAATGGTGAGGTGAATACATTTGAAGAAGTGTAAGTATTGTTTATTGGGATAAAGAAATATTTCTAAGTACATGATTACTCGGGAAACATGAAGACAAGAGTGGTCAACTTTAACATGAATGGTTGAGCTTATATTTGGTGGGAATACCTCAAGAATGTGAAAAGGATAGGCAAGAGGAAAATCACCTAGAAGTAGTTTGAAAAGTACTTTAGGAATAAATACCTATCATAAAGATAGTATGATGGTAAATTCAAAGAGTTTCACGAGTTGAAGTTGGGACAACTAACAATGGATGATTATGTCAACAGACTCTTGGAGATGTTGAGGTATGTTCCCTACATCAAAGATGAGAAAGTGAAAATTCTATGTTTTCTAGGTGGATTTCCTCAATCCTAACAAGATAGAATTGAATTTGATGAGCCAAGAACTCTCAGAGATAGGATCTAGAAGGTGAAGTACTACTACAAACAATCCAACCACAAACCAAATTTTAACAAGGCTTAGAAGGACAAAAGGAAGGACAACGATGATCAGAGGAAGAAAGGATTTAAGCCTTAGCCATACAATAATCAAGTAAAGAGTACTAAGCCAAGCCATCCAACATGGAGCAGGTTCTGGCAGAATTTTCCTATGCAGAGAGGAATCAAGCCATAAGAGGCATATGGAGAGAAGACTAAAGAATAGTGGAAAGAACCGCTAAAGCATTAGGGGTTTTGAGAAGAGCACTTACTTTGAGATTGTATCGAACAAGGGGACCTATAATATTCAAGAAGTTATGATCATCAATTACATAGAAAGGACCTTTCCTCAAATTCATGTTGTTGTTGAACCCTAGAAAACAGACCACTAAGCGTCAGTGGTGGAAGTAGAAGGAAAGATTGCTCAACAATTTGTTTCCATTTTGATTGACCCTATATCTAACCTTAGCTATGTTGCATCGTGATTTGTTGACTCTTGTGTTCTCTAGAAGCATAATCATAGGAAGTCCTGATTAGTGAAATTGGCCACAGGGACTAAGAGAAAAGTAATTGAGATGGTGGAAGCGTGCCTATTGGACTACAAATGTGGGAAACATTGAATATATTTCCCTTGGGATCATATGATGTTTTGATCGACATTGATTGGTTGGAAAAACATAGGGTTGAGTTATATTGCTACAAAAAAACCTTCGAGTGTGTGTATGATGAAGGAAACCTTAGAACAATGAAAGGAATTTCGAAGCCTATTTTCATAAGGTAGGTTTCAACATTATAGCTAAAGAAGTACTCTAGGAAAGGTTGTCAAATGTATGTTGTACATGTGTTGGAGACAACATAAAAAAAATCTCAATAATCGAAGACCATCGATAATCCAAGAAATTAGAAATGTGTTTCCAAACAATATCCTAGGACTGACTATGAAATGGGTCATTGATTTCTCAATCAATCTCACGCCAGTAGTTGTGTCTATATCCAAAGTTTCTTATAGGATGAGTACCCTTGAATTTGTGGAGTTGAAGCTGCAACTAAAGGAAATGTTTGACAAAGGATATATCAAGCCAAGTGTGTCTCCTTGGGGAACACCAATGTTGTTTGCGAAGAAGAAGGATGGCACCCTCAGACTGTGTATTTATTTTAGACAACTGAATAAAGTAACAATGAAAAATAAGTATCCATTGTCTCATATCCATGACTTGTTCAATCAACTTAGAGGGGGCACCGTGTTTTCAAATATAGATTTAAGATATGGATACCATCAAGTTAGTATCAAGGATGAAGACATTCACAAGACGACATTTAGGACAAGGTATGGTCACTACGAGTTCATTGTGGTGCAATTCGGACTCACCAATGCACCAGCCACATCATGTCTTTGATGAATAACATTCTCAACAAATACCTAGATAAGTTTGTGTTGGTATTTATTGATGATATTCTCTTCTACTCCAAGACTAAGGAGGAGCATGAAGATCATCTTATAATATCATTGCAAGTGCTGAGAGAACACCAGTTGTATACCAAATTCAACAAATGTGACTTCTATCAAAAGCAAATCCATTATTTGATTTCAGAACAAGGAATTGTCATAGACTCGGAAAAGATAAAGGAAATCATGGATTGGCCCACTCTGAATAATGTAACGAATTTGAGATCATTCATGGGGCTAGCAGGGTATTATCGAAGATTCATTCAAGGATTCTCCAAGATTGGTAATTCGATAACATCATTGCATAGAAAAGGGGGAAAATTCGTGTGGTCAGAAAAATGAGAGAAAGTTTTCAAAAACTAAAACACATGCTCACCAATGCGCCAATCCTAAATATTGTAGACCCAGAGAAATATTTACTAGTGTGCACATATGCCTACAAGGAAGGACTCGGTGGAGTTCTTATGCAATATGGTCATGGGATAAGCTACAAGTCCAAGAAGCTAAATGAGCATGAGAGAAATTATGTCACTTATGACTTGGAACTTGTATCCATAGTTCATGCATTAAAGATGTAGTGTCACTACTTGCTTGGCCATAGGTTTGTATTGATGATAGATCACATTGGGATAAGATATCTATTCGATCAACCTCATTTCAATTCCAGGCAGGTGAGATGGATGACCCTTATCAGCGAATATGAATTCAAGATAAAAACACATAAAGGTAAAGGAGAATTGAGAATAATATGCGCTCAACAAGAGCATGCAGGTGATTCACCTGACAATTATCAGCACATGTGAATCTGATTTGAAATCTAGAATAAATGAAGCCTTGCACATCGATGTGCACTTTGTGCATATTAAGGAATGTTTGGAACAAGAACCTATGGGATGGAATTGCGAATGGTATCGAATGATGGAGGATGGGTTGTTGATGTACCAGGATAGGGTGTACATTCCCGACTCTAAAAAATTAAAGAGATTCATCATGGATGAACTTCATAAGAGACCCTATTCATGGAACCTAGGCTATAAAAATATGATCACGACAATAAGGAAGTTGTATTATTTTCCTGGAATGAAAAAGGAAATTGCAAAGTACATCACCAAATGTATTGAGTATCAACAAGTCAAGGATGAACACAGACATCATGAAGGTTTACTACAACCAATGCCTATTCCAAAATGGAAGTGGGAAACCATGTCAATGGATTTTATCACTAGGTTGCTAAGAATAATAGAGCAACATGATGCAATAATGGTGGTGGTTGAAAAGCTAAGCAAAGTTGTGCACTTCATACCTGTAAATTCAACCCGCAAGGTGATTGATGTTGTTGAGATATTTATGAAAGAAATTTCCAAATTGCATGGAATAGTGAAGGTAATCATATCTAACATGGATGTGAAGTTTACATCAAAATTTTGGAAGGAATTGTTTGAAGGATTTGGAACCTAGTTAGCTTACAGCAATGCCTATCATCCCCAAAAGAATGGGAAGACAAAAAGGACAAACTGAATATTAGAAGACATGCTTCACATGTATGTCATGAATAAACCCACTAGATGGGAGGACTACCTATCCTTGTGGAATTTTCTTACAACAATGGCTATCAAAATTCATTAAAGATGAGTCCTTTTAAGGCACTCTATGGAAAGAAGTGAAGCACTCTGGTCACCTGGGATAATTCATCAAACATAATTATTCTTCGGCCCGAGATGTTGAGGGAGATGGAATAGAAGGTTATCAAAATCAAATAAAGTTTGAAGACATCTCAAGACAGAAAAAAAAAGATACGCAGATAAGAATAGAACACTTAGAGAGTTCAAAGTAGAAGATCGTGTATATATTAGAGTTAGGCCCCAAAGGATTTCACTAAGAATGGAAACTTTTGCTAAACTGGGACCTCAATATTTTGGACCTTTCAAGATTTTGGAAAGAGTGGGACTAGTGGCATACATGCTTGCATTACCTCCTAATGTTAAACCACATAATGTTTTCCATATCTCTTTGCTTAAAAAGTATGTACATGATTCTAATCATATTATTGATTGAACTATGATTCAGGTGGAACCAAAGGGAGAGTTTCGGCCAGAACCTCTATACATACTAGACAAGAAGGAAATGTTGCTCTGAAACTGATCCATATCCCAAGTAAAGGTGCAATGGAAGCACTTTGGGACAGATGAAGCTACGTAGGAATAAGAGGATGCCATGAAAGTGGCATACCCGTTTTTGTTCTCGACTTAAAGACAATGTTGTAGATAGTAGAACATTGAGGACGATGTTCCTTCAAAGGGGAGGGGATTTTAACATCCCCATTTTGACCCCATGTTTAAATTTTAATTAATTTGTTTAATGTTGTTTTGTCTTCAATGTTAACACTTTATTAACATGCCAAGTTGAACTGGACAAATCAAGGATAATGTATATGCATCTTCTTTTAATTAATGAAAAATGCTAAGCAGTTGAATAAGTGCACAAGTGCCTACAGGGACCATGATACCACAAGTGGGGAATGGTAAGGGGGTTTGGGGGTTCACCTTGTAAATAATTCCAAGCCACCCTTGCCAAGGCCTTTTTGTTGATATTTGAATTTGAAGATGTCCACTCATTTTCCCTCTCTAGTCAATCATTGAATGATGAAAACTTGGTTGGTTGAAATGTATCCTCCCCATAATTATTGAAGCATGGGATGGTGGTTGAGAAGTATCTCCACAAAAAATTCATGGAGTGGGAAAGAGTACCAACCTCGAAATTCGAAAACAACCCAAGATACATGGGGAAAAGAAGCAAGAGTGTGAATTTTCAAGAGACAAGAGACAATGGTGCACGAGTGGGAAGGGAACAAGCTTAGGCATGTAGAGGAGATTCATTCGTGAGATATCCATTTTTGCCTGTGAAAGTCAAGCTCGTAATCTTTGAATCGAGGCCCTAGATTAGAATCTGAATTCCTTGAAGTCACTGAGTGTGAAGGTTGTGATCTGGTGAAAATATGAGTGCGCTCGATAAGCACGAGGGAGGGGAGTCATTAATGGAATGTGTAGCAGTGAAGGGAATCACTCTGGTGTTGTACAAACCAACATAGGATCCCATGGAGATCAGGGAGACCATGCACTTAGTGAAGAAGATATTTCCTGCTAAACTCATACCTATGAGAGAAGTTACCAATTGACCATTGGTTTTTTGAGTGCTCTGAAATTTTTCCTTGTGGTATCATGGTCTAGCTAGGGAGTGGCCAGTTGTAGAAAGGAATTTGGGGCTCAGCCTACGAATGGGTGGAAAGCGCTCATCCTTAGTCAATTTGTAAGACAGTTTTCAAACTCAAATAAGTGTATTTATCTTGTTTGAATTTTTACATGCAGTTTATGTGTGTTATGAATTGCATCTGAAAATTTATGTAAGAAATTATTACTATAGTGAAATGTATGAAGGAAATTGTACATTCCTAATTCATATTAAATCTATGTTTGTTGCCCGCAGGGGTGTAGACCGATTGGCAAGTGTCGTGAAAATGGAAGGAAATTTGTAAAAAGGAGGTCTCAAGTTCTATTCTCACCCCGATTTACTTGTGCTCCATTCTTTCGGGATGCATGGAGCACCTGGGGTTATAGTGGTAGCCGATGGGGATCGACCCAGTGTCATGCCAGTACGAGAACCGCGAGTTGTCGATTCCACCAGTATAAGGAAAAAAAAAAAATCTATGTTTGTTTCCTAAGGATTTTAAATTGAGTTTCTTGTGTATGCCTCTCACACAGTTCATCTCAATCTGGTTATCCTTATAAGTGCTAGTTTTTATGTGATGGAATGAGGCAATCATATGTTTCTAGAAGCCCTAGCTTATAAATTGTTGGCAAGGCATTGTGATTGTGGTATGATTACCTTCCTATCATTGTTGTATAGTCAATGGGTGCCTGCAAATTGAATTCATATTTTAGAAAGGGCCTTCGTTGTCTATTATTTTGGGCAGACTGCTTGTCATAATAAACTTTATGCCCACTGCGAGCCTACCTCCTGAATCTTTCTCTAACTTATACCAATGTTATTATTTCTAAGCAATGACTTTGGTTTGATTGGATATTAGATTAAGTGTTGGTGCAATAAATCTCTAATGTCATGAATGATAAAATTTTCTTGTTGGAGGCACGATGTTACAATTAGGTTAGGGGCTTAGTTGAGATGATAGTCAGAGAATGGTTGGCCTGAATTGTGGTGACCAGAATAACCTGATTTAGTCTTATGCAAGTTGAATATGATGAGAAAGTCTCTTTGTTATCCCATACAGGAAAAGAATTGTGTATACTGAGATTGTATCTTAGGCAGGACTTTGTGATGAAATGGCTTGAGCAATCCTTCGTCATGGTGGATTTCTTGAAATTTGTGGTCTTACCTTGTGACCCTCTCTATTTATGAATTATAGGTATTTATGAGACTAATGCCATGCATTTTTACTATTTTAAATGAGTATGGTGGATGGGAATTTTTCTTATGGTATGATGTTAGTAATTTTGAGGGTTATATGGACTTTTGCAATTCTAGTGTGAGTCAAAGAATCTAAAGTATAATAGAGCTCTCTTATCAATTTGTAGATGATTGCTTCCTTAAAGGAATTTTATTTTGGATTGTTTGTTGAATGCATTAAATTATAGGAGAGCCTTTGTTTTGGCCTTATAGGGGAATAGGAAGAACTCTAGAAGTGTTTTCCTTCCTTAAGAAAACTTTGGAAATTTTTGCAATTACATCCTAAGGAAAAAATTTGACTAAGTCTTGTGTATTACATGAAAATTATTTACATGCAATATAGTGTGTATCGCATGAAAATAATCTTCATGTGATATGTATTGCATGAAAATAATCTTCATGTGATACAGTCTGTATCGTGTGAATAAATTGTACGAGCTATATGAGGAGGCTCAGAAAACTTGGAAAAAGTTTCAAACTTAGAAATGTTTTGAAGATTTTGGCTTATTGCATGAATTTTAACTTCATGTGATGTGGTGCATCGCATGAATATAAGCTCCATGTGATACACCTCAGGAAAAGAAATCATTCAACAATATGATAAGTGTAGAAAGCCTTGTCGCATGAAAGGAAAACTTAGTGCGACGTGATGTATTACACGAAGAAAATATTCATGTGTTACGTCACCAAGGAAGAAAATTTCAAGTGACGTGATAAAAAAGAGAGTCTCCCTTTGTTGCAAGAAAATAAGTTTCTCATGATGTGACAGAGAAAGGAAGAGATTCGCCGTGGAGAGGAAATTTTTAAGGGAACATTTGTGTGATGCGACAAGGAAGAATAAAAAGGAAAAGGTGAGGAGATGAAGAAGAAAGATAAGGGGAAGAAGATAAGGAATGGAGAAGAAACAGAGAAAAGACAAGGAGCGGGAGATGTGTCGTGATGACAGAAAAAATTGGAAGATGCGACATATCGTGACAAAAATATTTTCTCCCAATATGCCATGAGAACCAAAATCTTTGGCAATGTGATAGAATGAGCCAATGCCTCGTCACAAGGAAGAAAGAATTCCAAAGTGTGATTCAATGCAAAATAGAATTCAATTGGGTGTGATAAGAATATTTCTACATGTGTGATAAAGAGAAGAGGAGTAAGTTGCACAGAGAAAACTTTAGGGAAAAATGTATCATGCCAAAAAAAAGTTTTGGTGTGATATATTGTAGGATTGAAAGTTTTTAAGAATGTGATAAGCCAAAAAGAGGATATTTTTCTTTGGTAAATGTGCAAACCAAGGGGAGTCTGTACAGGGGATGATTTGGTACCATACGAGTACCACATAAGCAGGGATGATGTGTCACTTATATGGATGATGATGTGGTAGGAGAAATGAGAGCCCTTATGAAACTTAAAAGATCCATAACTTGCTACTCGAAGCTCATAATTGAGAAAAATTATAGTCATTGGAAAACTCTCGAAAAGCAGAACATTGTCGTAATATTAAAAGTGACTTTAGAAATATATTTAAGAGGATAAATTTTCAAACACCCCACCTCCTTAAGGCTTCAAGGGGGTTGGGTATGTTACAAACATGAACTCACAAACTATCAACAAGATAATTAGAAATTACAACAAGAGAATCAAGATCTCAAGAAGAACTTATTAGAGAAAGATGAAGAAAATTATCACCTAAGGAATCATAATGAGAGATTTCTTGCACAGATGAAGAAGTTAAAGTATGATAGGTAGTACAATAAAAAATTACAACATAAGAATCAAGATCTCAAGAAAAAATTTGACAAGAACTTACTAGAAAAAAGATAAATAAATTTCTCACATAAGGAACCATAATCAAAACTTGATTACACAAATAAAGAAGTTAAAGAATGAGAAAATGGCACAACAAAAAAGGTTAGAACAACTTGTCAACAAAGAAACATTAATCAACAAAGAAACAATAATTGATCCAATTGAATCTAGGAAGTCGTTAGACGTTAAAATCCAAACCATGGAGAAGTGAACCAAAATATATCCAATCAACACCAAAAATCAAAACGACGCTTATGTTGGAATGTTATCAATCAATAAATCTACATAAGTGATAGAAGATGAATGTTTCAGAACTGAAATCAAGATACAAGATACAAGGAAGCCTTATCATCATCCAAATCATAAGATTCATCATTTTATGAATGAACTAACCAATAGCAAAATCAATATGAATATAAATGATATGTGTCATACATTTAGAAAAGTCACAATTATGAAACATGGTGGAGATGAAATCAACATCCTACTTGGAAACAGAAGATCATAAGTTTCACCTAAACAACCTATCAACAAAAATATGCAATGAAGATCATCCTATGATCATTCGATCCATATAAAATAATAGTTATGTTCAGCGCTTTGAAGATCGTACCATTTAGTCTCTTCAACCATGAAAACATTAAGGATGAAGCACTAAAGAAAAGCATTACAAGCAAGAACAAAGACTACGCTTTAAAGAAAAAGCATCATTGAATTGGGAGGCATTGTAGCATACACAAAATATATAAAATAACATTTCATAATAATAATAAAACATTATTGGTCATAACCATTCATCTCATGATTGTCAAAGTATATATACAATGTAGATTGTTATAAACCATTTTCAATCATTATACAAAAATATATGTCTTTATATCCTACATAGATTTCTTTATTTTACTCTATTTATTTTGGATATTTAATTAATGAACTAATTCGATTCATTACATGCAAATCAATGTAAATACATATTTTAATAAATCTATTAGAAACATTATTGATATTTTTAGTAGCCATAAATAATTAACTTATTCAAAATGTTATCAATGAGCTTTAGAGTCTAGTTACCAAAATATTGTAAAGATAAACTAAGCAATATAAAGAGGCAAACAATTTATTTGCATTGATCATGAATTAAACTTGGGCTAGAAATCAAACCTAGGTCTATGGTATGGTATGTACTATTGCAAGGTATTACTCTATCATTAGAAAACTAATGCTTGCATTGGGTTATTAAAAAACCAAATCTTGGTTATTTATCCTAGAAAACTTGGTTACATTGAAGAAAGGAAGTGTTTATGCTTTTTGCTATAAAGTAATTAGTAAATACCCCATATTCAATGACGTGGCTGGAGTTGAGTTACCTTAAATCTAAGAAATAAAATTATGCGTCCCTGAAACAAACTCTAAACATTTTAGAAAACACATATGGTTGAGTCTATACCAATCAAGACTTATGCTAAGGTCATGCCACTAGTTCAAATTGTGTGAACATGTTTTGAGGGTGAAACATAGAGTGCAGAAAATGGAAAATTTCACAATTTTTACCGTTCTAATTCATTATATCTTGCATATATACAGTGCATAAAATCGTTCTTATCCATTCCTATAATTCAAAAATATGATCAAGAAAATGAAAAATTTTGATCTCTCTCATTCGTTCCTATATTTTGAAAATGAAGAATTTAACACTTGCACTAACCAGGAATCGAACCCAACACAAAGCAAAAGGGCCCAACCGAGTGATGAGACAATCGAGAAACATTATGAATGTATAAGTTTGTTTAAAATTTGTAAGTGTCTAAAAGGGTTAATAACTTTTTTAACCCTTTTTTTTGGTGAAAAAATTAGAAAAATTAATATTTCAATTATATTTAATTTATTTGGAGTTAAGATAGGTTTATTGTTTTTTTTTATAAATAAAAAGAGGTAATTCCTATTAATGAGTTGTCACTGTACAAAATTGATACATGTCATTGGCCTACCACTTGTTCCACAAAACTAGTGGAAACCGAAACAGGTGTCTGCCTATTACGCTTTCGGCCAAAAAAGGGCATCAACCACTTGCCCTGCCAATTGGAAACCAGAGCAGGTGGCGGATGATAAGGCTGATATAACTGTCTGTGTAAGCTAAACAAACTAAAAACCTCTGAAAAATTAAAACTAGGCAAGAAATGAGCAGAGTACCAGTCCAAGCTGACAAGAAAAAAGCACCATCACCATGCTGGTGGAGCTCAGAGTACTGTGCAAATATAGACATTAGCAGGGCTTTGAGGACTATGGAACCTGTCATCTTAAGCTCCATTGTGAAGGATGTCGTCGTTGGGATGGAGCACTAAAAGTTGTGCCCAGGTCGAGCACCTCCTCTTGGCTGGTGCATTCGAAAATGCATCAAACATCATGTCAATGCAGTTACTGATGAGGGTGTCTCGATGAAGTTGGTCCGCCATATAAATTTCGATGTCGAAAATGAAATCCAGCTGCTCCGAGATGAAGAGGTTGGGGGGAGCCTGGTTGCATTCCTTAATTGTATTCAGCGGTGGAGGCATCGAGATGGGGAATTCCTCCTGCATAGTGCAAGTGGTTCCCTCCATATCCACCACTGCTCATGTAACTGCCTCACTAGTGTTGGGGTGAATGTATGTATCTCGAGCCGTGTGGAGGAATTTCTCCTGAACAATGCAAGTGGCGCCTTCCATGGTTGTTGCTATACTTGTATCTGCTTTACTGGTGTTGGGGTGCAAGTAATCATCTGGGACCATGTAGAGGAGGGATTTCAGTGGAACTTGGATTGGTTCCTTCGGTAATTCCTCCTCAATGTAGGCCATTGGAGGAGTACGAGGTCGCACAATGCGTTGAGTCCGAGCAATGGACAGGGCCCGCTCCAGAATATGCGGACGTATCTATCTAGCTACATGATTGTACCAGGCAGGGCCTCGCCTGGGCTTTCCTTTCTCTCTCAGCATGGCGGAGCCTGGGGGGCGAAGAACCAACTGTGGAAAAACCCAATTCCTGGGCAGAGCGAGGTGACAGAGCGTGGAGGAAAAGTGTTGCAATCCATAGCTAAGATGGATAGATATCCAAGGGACGGACATGACTGCAATGCAACCACCCGTACTCAACACCCGCCTCCTGCCATTAATCAACAAGACCTCCATTAAACTGTCGTGAGGGAGTTGTCCTCCCTTCCTCTTCAAGATTTTAAGGTCACCCTCCATTCAAGACTGAGGTGAGGGATGGTGGCTGGCCATATTTATGGTTGAGTTAACAAGAGGGTTGTGTGGCCTCCTTCTGCTACATGGCACCCCATCCGGGAAAGATAGAATTATTGTTAATGTTAAGAACCAAAGAAGATCTACAAATATAATCACCACAAATGTTGAATACACAATAGATCCAAATAGAAATATAGAAGAAATCACACTTTATTATAGAAAACCCTTGAGGTAGGGAAACACCATACAATGGATCCTATTATGGAAGGGATCCTCTCATGTTCACTTGCCTCTTCGAGGGGGCTTCCTCCTATTGAGCTACCACTCCAAATACAATACTTCTCTTCATATCCTATTACATTGCTTGAACCCCTTTATATAGTGCTACCATCACCTAAGAACATTCTAGAGGAGGAATCTTCTAAAAGTAGAACCTTGTAAGAAGTCCTCTTACATTTATTATATCTAACTACCCATTTATTATATCTAACTACCATAGTGGGCCTTATTTAATAATATAGTGGACCTAATCCACCTTACATTGAATGGCCTCCACTATTATCATTATGGGCCCTCTGGGCCCCCCCACTACCTCTCTAGCTACCTAACATTCCATCCCCCTTATGAAATCATTGTCCTCAATGCTTGATGTACAACCATATACTAGGGTCCCATGGATAAGTGTGGACCATAGTGTTGAAGTAGACTAGAGAACCAGGGTCCCATGGATAAGTGTGAACCATAGTGATGAAGTATACTAGAGAACCAGGGTCCCATTGAGAAATCAAAGCCACCATGTTGAAGTAGTCCAACCGCCATTGTAAACCAGGGTCCCATGTCCAAGAGCTCATGTGAACTCCACACGGAATATATCGGCACCCAATAACCAACTGAAAATGATCCTCCCAATACTGACACCTATCATGTGGATCCAAATAAGAATATTCATCCACAGAGTGGGAAAGGGTCAAAGTTGAATCTGGAAGGAACAATACCATTGTAAAATATGTAGGATGGATGCTAGTAATCATAACTAGCTTCTGATGTGGGACATTGACGTTCTCTACAGAAGGTCGAGTAGAATCATCAAATAAAATATGGAAGTGGTTGTCATCCCAGAAATGACAACTATCCATATACCAATCATCACAATCAGACTCAAAATCATACCAAGCATATATTTCTTGATTATATTCATCTTTGATGTCTTCCATAAGAAATCTCTCTTGCATGCTATCCAATGAATCTTGAATACTACGAAAACTATCATTGAGGTTGTTTGTGAGGCCATCTACAAAGTCATCCAATGTGTCATACAATTGGGATTTGAATCCTTTAGTAATTTGTAGAATTTATTTGAGGGTTTGAGAGGAAATAGAAATATGAGCACCCTATGAAAAGTTATGAATGTTGCAGTCCCTCCGCCATCACGAAAAAACCCAAAAAATAGAACAATAAATTACGACAGAAAAACGCGTCTTTTTACGGAAAAACCCTGAAAAACTGTTGAATTTAAAATGCTCATAACTTCACTTCCCAGACTCCGTTTCGGCTTATTTGTTTTTTGAAATTGGGTATTTTTCCAAGAGGAATTCAAATACCCAATTTGTTTTTCCAAATTCACCTCATAAATCTTTAGATCTGAACCTGAAGTGTGTCGCCCTATTTTTCTTCCGTAGAAAATTTCTACAAAAAGAGCAAACATTTCTTCCCTTCTTTGGCCAAGGAAAGTGCTCTGATACTGCTTGTTAAGAACCAAATAAGATCTACAAATATAATCACCACAAATGTTGAATACACAATAGATCCAAATAGAAATATAGAATAAATCACACTTTATTATAGAAAACCCTTGAGGTAGGGCAACACCATGCAATGGATCATATTATGGAAGGGATCCTCTCATGTTCACTTGCCTCTTCGAGGTGGATTCCTTCTATTGAGCTACCGCTCCAAATACAATACTTCTCTTCATATCCCATTACATTGCTTGAACCCATTTATATAGTGCTACCATCACCTAAGAACATTCTAGAGGAGGAATCTTCTAGAAGTAGAACCTTCTAAGAAGTCCTCTTACCTTTATTATATCTAACTACTCATTTATTATATCTAACTACCATAGTGGGTCGTATTTAATAATATATTGGACCTAGTCCACCTTACATTGAATGGCCTCCACTATTATCATTATGGGCCCTCTGTGCCTCCCCTCCCCTCCCCTCCCCTCCTACCTCTCTAGCTACCACATAGAGATGCAGGTACAAGAGGAAGCAGATGAAGATATGACCGCATAGATATTTACATAAGTAGTCATTAAGGGAGAGTGTTGGAATATATATAATTCCTACTTATCTAATCTCTACCTCAGTTGTGTGATCCTATTCTTAAGAGGTTGTTAGAGAGTTGGATTTGTGATCCTAGTTTGGTGTGTGGTTGAGATATTCTCTCAACCTCTCCAATTATATTTGGAATAAGTTAGAACTGATAACAGCCTATGCACTCTATATAATAGAGTCTAATGTATTGATATTTACAAGTAATTGAATATTTTTGTATTATACTCTACTCTCCCATTTTATCAGACATGACGCAATTCGATAGTGGACAAGTGGTTTCTTGAGGTAATAAAGGATATCGTCTTTTCATATTTGACCAAAGTTGCCTCCACATATACAGTTGGTTGAAATGTTATCGCCGAAATCCAGAAGGAAAGCCTGTGTTGTTGTCCCTGAAAAAATTTTAAAATGAAGGAGCATGGTAAATGGTGACATGATAATCAGAGGCAAATTAATCAGAGTGCAATTCTGAGATTGTCAAAGAAACTGAAAAGTGTTCATTCTGATCAAGAATATAGAGTGAGTAAAGTGAAGGGCCATCTAAAAACTGTTCGATTATGTCATCTCAGTACAAGTACCAAAATAATGTATGAGAAACTGGAGAAAAGCAACATAGAGTCTATGAAAATTCCAATATCAGTTCTTTCTCTATGGGTAGCTCATTTATTTTTGTGCAAGGAAAAGTTGACAAAGAAGCAACTCCATCGTTGATCGTGCTCTTGCACTCCCCATGGTATAATAGCAACAGCTACCATTACATGGAAGGAGAGTCTATGTGACTCCATTAGAATCATGGTTTACAAAATACACAGTTGATGTTGTCTTCGTTGGTCGTGTTCATGCTTATAAAAGATCTGAACGTATGTCGAACATTGCCTACAACATTGTGAATCAGGAGTGTACACCAATGTTTGATCCATCTTCGCCTGTTTACATTACTATTGGTGATGGAGGAAATGTGAAAGGTCTTGCAGCCAACTTTACCAAACCGCAACCCACATATTCAGTATTCCACGAAGCTAATTTTGGCCACGCGATCCTAGAAATTAAAAATCGGACACATGCTTCTACCACTGGTATCGCTGTCAAGATGGAGATATTTTAGTTGGTGATTCCCGATGGTTCTATAACAGATATTTGTATCCCCACAATGAACCAGCAACAACAAGCTAAAATATTACTCATCGTTTCACAGTGTCTAAATGAATTGGATACACAGGCAAGTAGAATTAGGAATTATGATTGTGATCAATAATTGTTCATATGATGTTACCTGTAGATCTCATGGTCAGTGCTACTTAGCTGTATTTTAGTGGTTTTGCACATGAAATTACAAACACCTGTTTGAGTACCACCTTGAACAGACAATATTTTAAGATGCATGGCTACAAAAATAAGTGTTATTTTAGTAGCAAATCACTACGGAAGCATCTGCAGAGCTGGATAAAGGGATGCAATCACAATGGTGGCAAAATTTACAGCGATTCCTGTAAATTGAGCCACTGATATGGTAGTTTTTTCTCTCATCTTTTTATCGATGGGAAAATTGAAGGCGTGCCCGCATTCATAACACAAGTCCAAAACAAATATGGGAAGGTTTGTCTGATATCAAGTCAAATAAAATATCCCAACTGGAGTTTGCCAGCATTCATAACGCTCGACTGTATAACCATTATAGTTAGTCTATTGTATCATTGGATTAATAATCAGGGTTTGATTCTCATCAACAAGACAGTCTTTTCATCTCTATCTTGGTGACCATATTGGGCTCATCAGACTCGTTTGTTTATGTTACTTGCAAAGAGAAACGCTAGGTGTTGCGCAGCAAAAGATGTTGAGAGGATATATTTGAAGGAAATATTTCAAACAACAAAAATATTCAGTTTTGTTCACCTGGCATGACATGAAAACATTACAGGGATATAATGAAATATGTTACGAGTACATTATCAAAACAGCGAACTATATAATCCACCTGAAAGGAGAATTCGATGCTCAATCTACGTTTGAAAGGATAATAATTTACTTATGCAACAAAAAATAAATATCATACAATTTTAGTGGATCATATGTGTGTTGGCCAACCGTTATCATAAATAATGTATGACAAATTTTATTAAATGGAGAAAATAGAGGTGGTTCAAAACGGTTCACTTCAGTTCGTTCAACTAAATTAACTCTAACTATTGAAACTGCTCATCAAGCAATTATAAAAGACACATACAGGAAAAATTGGGAGGGAGAGAAAATTGTTGAGAGGTATGCTTAGAGTGCAGTGAGGCTTTTCATTTTTAATTCATCATTCATCCTCTACTTTCAGCAGGCGTTGACAAGATTGTTGGCAGCAGGGAGTCTTGCGAAGCAGCGAACGGACGAGGCGAGGATGGTTTGTTTTCATAAGGTGAAATGCTTTCTTGTCAGTTTGTTGTATTTAAGCCTGAGTTTATTTTAGCGCTAATCTGTTTCTGATATGTAGGTCCTCCCCTTGTGTTATCACCACCGTCGCTCCATTCCATTTTGGCTCAGCTTTCTTCTTTCTTTCTCTCTTGATCTTTCTATTGTAACCTTGTTCTATAATGACTAAAGACTAAATACCTCAGGAGAGATTTGTAAATTCTGAAACTCTAGGAAATGCATGGGGAAATTTTTTAATTAGAGATCAAAATCCTTTATGCTCTAAAGTTGTTTCTTATTTGTTTTTTTGTTCAAATCTTAATCTTAGCTTTCTTCATCGTTATTAATTCAATCCTTTAAAAAAAAAAGGAAAAATAAATTCAAAAGGACAAATTAATTATCACTATTGTAACATGATGTACATAAGCTCCTCTCATTTTATTTTTTAGGTATAAGCTTTTGTCATCCTTCTTTATTCATTTGTTTAGTTTTCTTTTGTAATTTATCTTGTTTTAACTTTAAGAAAATTAAAACACCAATCCACTACACTCTTTTATAATTAATTTTTGGTAGTTATTAAATCAATTTCTTGTTTAATAAATTCACCTTTTAATTAATCACTTTAGCATTAACTTTCCCTAACTTTTGATTATTTTTGTTTTAGTTACTTCTTGCTAAATAAATACAAAAGTAAACATTTCATTATTTAGTCTTATTGGTTGCATTCTCTTTAGTTGTTTAAATTATTTTAGGATTTAATTTTGTTATTACAAATGTATAAAATCACACATAAAAACATAAAAATTATAAATTACATAAAAATCAAATATTGTTAAGAAGTAAAAATACAAGGTAAAGGGATTGTAGGTTAGAGGAAATTGAGCCTGGAGATCAATGTGTTTTCTTGTTGGGGGCTTTAAACCTAGGGTGACATTCTGGTCTCTTCCCGCCTAGCCCCACCGGAAGTTGAGATAATGGTGTTGGGGACTCTCTAATCCCTCGACCTCAACAAGAGGTTCAATATAGTGATCTTCAATAATTTGGATTGTTGAGACCCTAAATTGACATCCCCACTACCCTATTATACTCATCATCTATACCTTTTTGGCTTACCTAAGCTTGGGTAAATGACAAGAACACTACCATTAACCATTGATAAGGTCATAAGGTAAAGTGTTATTAATTCATGCATTTTTGTGGTTTATTGAGCTAGGAAATTAAACGTTTCATGTACTAATACTTCAATTTGCCATGTATAATCTTTGACCTCTAGATAAATCCAGCCTTCATGTACTAGCTCAGCTATCTGGTACTTGTGCACCAAGACTGCCACTGTCTGAATCCGGTACCAAGCGCATCCGGTACTAAATCTCACCTGTTGCTATCCGGTACCAATGGTCGTGATATGGTACCACCATTTGCGCACTGTCGTGATCCGGTACCATCTACTTGTCACGATCCGGTACCAATATAGAGAGCCAAATGTACCAAGTTTAGCTCCAGATCGCGCCCAAGACAATTGGTGGATGTTTATTTGCTTTAGCAAGGCTATGTTAGAATAGTTTGTTGATTGCCTCATCCTCATGCACTTCGTGCCATGAGGATGAAGCTAAAAGATGTAACCAAATGATTAAATTTAACAATTGACTAATTTGCAAATCATTTCACCTCCTTGTGTTTCACGACTAAGATTGTTTAAATAGTCGTGGCAAGGATGGTGGAGAAGAGAGTGAGGAGAGTTATCATATTACAAGAATGTGAAGCAGCGTGTGATATTGCAGAACATATTCTGAGTAAAGATTAATAGAAGGACATCATTTATATCCATGTCTTGATTGTCTATGATTGAATGTGAGTTGAATTGTTAACAAAAGTTTGATTCTACGTTTTTAGATTCGAGTGAGAGTAATGTGTGGGTTGAAAGCAAGCTTACTGTAGACTCCAGTAGCTAACCCGTTGAAGCGGCAAGGGCCCACCGCCCAACAAAGGTTAGCATCTTCATAGATTAGAATTAGCATTTGTTTTCAAGAGTGTAAATGTTAAATTAGCTGAAGCTTTAATTCTGTCAAATGATAGCAGTACAGCTTAGACTAGGATTTCCATTATATGATTGCTTAGAGATCTTTACTCGCTTTGTTTTTGCATATGCTGTATTTTTATGAATTTGATTTTGTTCCATAGACATCAATGTTGGCAGCAGTAGTCAGACATATCTGAAGAGGAACTAGTGAAGTTCACAACAGCACATTGTGAACCACAACATACTCAGTATATTGACTGTTGAACTACCCATGCTATGTCTTGATGATTGATGTGTGATTTCCCTTTCAGAAGTGTGGATTGTATAGTTAGTTTTATAGGTCAGATAGCAGAGTTGTTCTATCAAACCAACTCCATCTCATACTTGCATGTGCCATAATGGAGTAGATAGCCTCTCTGTGAAAGATAACCAAAGTCCATTTCAGTTTGCTATTTTGATTTATTTCCAACATACATAATCTAGAATAGTTCTATACTTATGACATTAGAATCACCTTTCTTACTGGTGTCTTGTAACTCTATTGATTACGAATCCCGGATTGATAATTAAAGAGTGCATTATACTAAACATATAAGTAGCACAACATTTTGAAGCAGCGTGTGATATTGCAGAACATATTATGAGTAAAGATTAATAGAAGGACGTCATTTATATCCATGTCTTGATTGTCTATGATTGAATGTGAGTTGAATTGTTAACAAAAGTTTGATTCTATGTTTTGAGATTCGAGTGAGAGTAATGTGTGGGTTGAAAGCAAGCTTATTGTAGACTCCAATAGCTGACCTGTTGAAGCGGCGAGGGCCCACCGCCCAATAAAGGTCATCATCTTCGTAGATTAGCATTAGCATTTGTTTTCAATAGTGTAAATGTTAAATTAGCTTAAGTTTTAATTCTATCAGATGATAGCAGTACAGCTTAGACTAGGATTTCCATTATATGATTGCTTAGAGATCTTTACTCGCTCTGTTTTTGCATATGCTCTGTTTTTATGAATTTGATTTTGTTCCATAGACATGAATGTCGGTAGCAGTAGTCAGACATATCTAAAGAGGAACTAGTGAAGTTCACAACAGTACATTGTGAACCACAGCATAGTCAGTATATTGACTGTTGAACTACCCATGCTATGTCTTGATGATTGATATGTGATTTCCCTTTCAGAAGTGTGGATTGTATAGTTAGTTTTATGGGTCAGATAGAAGAGTTGATCTATCAAACCAACTCCATCTCATACTTGCATGTGCCATAATGGAGTAGATAGCC
>SNQJ01S0088531.1:0-19788 GCA_010110895.2 Picea sitchensis
GTCTTCTTAGGTCATATGGATTTTAATTTATAATGAGGTAGAAGCACTAATCATGCACAAAGGCTTATCAATTTTGAAATACATAAATGTTATACAAGTAATGTGTTAGGGTCCTACCCTAACCACCCTACTTTGGGTGACATAAGAGTTAGTTAGTTATTGTATATGGCCATCCTCTTTGAATAAGGCCAACATATAGTAATAGATAGTTATTCAACGTAAAGAGGGTCCACTTTATAAGGCCCATTGGGTAGTTGGTACCCATCAATAATGGGACTAGTAGTATTTAGGGTTTTTTCTTTGTAAAAGTTATTTAAAGAGATATGAGACTATAAAATGTCTTATCTTGTGTTGTGTATTTGGAGCTCTTCTCAGTGGAAGGTCATCCCACCTTAAGAGGCAAGTGAACACTATATTCTTCTTTCCATTATCAATACTCAAGGGTCTCTTTACAATTTCTATCTTATTGTCTCTTGTTCCTGGTTAATTTGCAATTATATTCTTTGTATAACTAGTTATATTTCATTGTTCAGGGGTTAAAGAACACTACATAATGATAGTGGGGGATTCAACATTAAATATAAGAGAAAAATGTTACCAAAAGCCACCTAAGAACCTTACTCAATATAGAATCATCGAAATAATTCTCTTTGAAATCCAAGACTCAGAGAATGATGATTTTTTTCCATATCCTTTAAGGGAAAACAAGTCTATTGATGAGTAGGAAAACAAGGGGGTTAACCTAGAGGAAGGGTTGTGTGAACTAAATTGGGGGGTCATAATCCCACTTCCTACATGATGTGTGTAACTATAGTGGAGAACACCCCATATCCTAACACATGGTATTAGTGTTAGCCATATTCATTCATGCCTTTGGCTATGGAGGTAGAGTTGATATTAGGTCCAATTATGGTGGAAATGGGTGCATGTTTATATTACAATTCATTACAATTGGAAATAGGATTGATTTAATAATTATCAATTCAAATAGTGCCTAAAGAAAGAAATAGGTGTTTTAGTTTTGAATTTAGCCTCTGGCCTCATGCGTTTATCTGGAGGTATTTTGTGCTAGTGCACGTGGGCACCAACATATTTGGTGGGTGAGTGGACTTGGGTGTGAATCCATATGTGTTCTCACTCTTTCCAATTATGCTTCAGTTTGTGGTTTCCAAGGTGAATGGCCAATATGTGGTTTGAACCCTACCCTACCCTTGTCACTTCTAGTAGCTACTCCATTTGTGAATTGAATGGTTTGGATGTGATATTTGGTACATAATTTACTAGGAAAATTGATAGTGAGTCGAAGCTAATGGCCCACTTCCACTATAAGAGGGGATATTGTGTGTTTCTTGAGTTGAACAAGGTCAAGTGTGGTATCAAGCAATGTGGGAAGAAACTACAGAAGCTCAATGTAGTGTCACGAATTGGACTAACCATTGGAATCAATGGAAGGATTATTTTGCAAGTCATATTAATAAGGAGAAAAATGAAAGAGATACATTTTTGGTGTATTTAGCAAGGCACATTATAAAAATCCATGATTGGGAAAAATAAGTTGAGGTGTTTATGGGAATTCATTAGAGGCAACACTTGGATCTTTAGGTAAATAAAACATTCCTATAGCTACTCATTGACATAATTATGGTTCAACTTGGCCTACCTTAGGAAGTTATTATATTTTCTCCCCCTTAGGAGGACTTTGGTTCTACTATGGATCCCTCACTCCATGACACTTCTATAGCCTAGGAGGATAGAGAGGGACAACTTCACCCTATTGACTTGAACATGATGGATGGATTAGGTGAGTTTACCCTTACTTCTTCTATAATCGAGAGAATCAAGCATGATTTTTTGAAAAAATAAGGTATTTCCACTCAGGTTAAACACCTTACACAACCACTCACACTAATAGATCAAATATAAACACACTAGTGTATTACGTGGTTAATAACCTCAAAGAGGGAAACTATCCATGACCCTAGCCAACACGACCACTTGAGGAAATATATTAATGAAAAATAGAAGAATTTACATTAGAGTTTCTCACAATTGATCATTAGGAAATGACCCTCCATGCTCTTTAAATGAAGATCACAGACCAATAGGGTGTTAAGCTACATATCAATATAGCTATTAGTATTGAAGAGAATATGAACCATTGGATCAATTTATGTCTAGAACATATCGTGACCATCAAATTACATAACTACAAATGCATACTAATAATATACCAAGGAAACACACTTTACCTAAAGTCACATTAGACTAGTTGATCTTACCATAGATCAAAGTTTGGAAAACTCCACTTCTGTAAGAGACTTTATCAAAATGTTCATAACTTAATCATCTTTAGGGAAAAATAGCACTTTGAGAAAATGATCTTAGAGAAAAAAAATTATGAAGTGCATGTGTAGATCAATGTGTTTTATGTGCTGATGTTGAACTAAATATTTGGTGAACTTGATGGCACTTTGATTGTCACACCAAAGTGTGATCGTATGGTGTTGTTGGAATCCAAACATTTAAAGGATTTTTTGAAGCCACAAGGATTCTTGAGTTGCATTATCTATTGCTCGATACTATGATTTTTTTGAAGAAAGAGTAAGAGCTTGTTGTTTCTTACAAGCCCAAGTGACATGTTCATAACCAAGACTGAAAACATAACTAACAATCGAATTCTGGTCATTAGGGTTTCCAACCCAAGTGGAATCAGTGTAACCAACCAACAAAGGAGTGCCCCCTAAACTATAATGTACCATGAACTGGACTATACCCTAGATATACAAAAGTATCATTTTTGTTTCTTTCCAATGGCTCTCATGGGGTGTTTTCATATATCAAGCAACAAGACCAACAACAAAGGAAATATTAGGATAGGTATGAGTCAAACATAAAAGGCTACCAACTAACTAACAATACAAAGTGGCATCTACTTCGAGTGTAGTACATGTGGCAACAAGTTTTACTATGGACTGGAAGGGAGATGGGGTTGGTTTATAATCTTCCATGTAAAATCGACAAAGAAGGTCACATGCATACTTAGACTAGAAAAGGGAAACTCCTTCCTTGGTTTGTAATAATTGGAGGCCAGGGAAATAATACAAATAATTTAAGTCTATCATTTCAAATTTCTTCTTAAGGATAGATTTTACATGGTTCAAAAGTTTGGGGTCACTATCAGTGAGAATAAGGTCATTGACAAAGAACAAGTATTATGAGATGGTTTTATACATTCTTGGTATAAACATTAGGGTCAAAATAAAATCAAGAAAAACCAACGTCAAGAAGAAAGCTACCCATTTTATCATACCAAGCATAAGGAGCTTTCTTAATACGATAGAGAGACTTATTAAGGTGACAAACAATGTTGGAGTCATTTTGAACATAGCTAGGATTTTGTTCCATGTAAATTTATTCTTGCAAATCCCCATGCAAGAGGGAATATTTAACATCTATCTAATGGAACTCGCATTTATATGAGGCTACAAGGGATAGAAAAAAGTGGATGGAACTCATTTTGGATATGGGGGAAAAGGTTTCATTATATTCAATCCTTTGAACTTGAGAAAATCCTTTGGAAAATAATCAGGCCTTATGTATTTTAAAACTTCCATTTGATATATACTTAGATATATACACCTGTTTACATTTGAAAACTTTTCTTCTTTTTGGAAGAGGTACAAGATCCAAAATATTGTTCATTATTAAGGAACATTATTATTCATTCATTGTTTTGTCATGATTTGGATGGATAGAAGCTTCTACAAATGTTTATGAATCACGAGTATTTGAAACTTGAGCCAAAAGAGAGGAGGCTTGCATGTAAAATGCTAATCTGTAGGATCACTAGCAAGATCATTAGTTGATTCTTGGGTTGTATGGACCCATCTAGGAAGAAATGATGCTTATGCAGGTTCATGTTCAATGGACCCAACTAAAGGGAGGTGAGTAGGTGGAGATGGATTTTCATCCTCACTATCATCATTTGAAGAAGAAACTAGAATATGATCACTCACAAAATAAGTTGGGAAGAGAAGATGGCACAAATGCCAAAGATGGCTTGCAGGCCAAAGAAGGCACAAACATCGAATTCAACTCACAAGCCGAGATACTTTCATCAAAATTATCATCTCTCCTAATAATAATTTCATTGAACTTAGGTTGAAGAAGTCGATAACCTCTTACATCTTCAGAATATCCAACAAAAAAACACTTCTCATTTTTAGGGTGTAATGCTTTCATTTTCTCATCATTAATGTGAGCCGATGCTTCACTACCAAACACATGAAAGTGGATTACATCTAGTTTATTTTTACTCCATGCTTCTTTCAGTGTTACATTTTTTAAAGTCTTTGTGGGAGTGAGATTGACTATGAAATTTCCATAATTAATGGCTTCCACTCAAAAATGAAGAATTCATCCCTTAGATTGGATCATACAATTTTTCATTTCCTTTAATGTGCAATTCTTTCTCTCAGCAACACCATTTTGATATGGTGTATATGGAACAATATTTGGCATTTGAATGCCCCATGTAGTGCATTAAGTTGTAAATTTGTTGTTACATATTCACCTCCATTATCCATTCTTAAATTTTGAAGCTAATGTCTAGATTTTTTTTCTACAAGGGCCTTGTAGGCCAAAAACATGTCAAAAAATTCATTCTTAAGTTTTAAGAAATAAACCCCAGTGCATTTGGAGAAGTCATCAATGGAAGTTAAGTAGTACTTGAACCTAGAGAAAGAAGGATAAGGAAGAAGACCACGCAAATTATCAATATGAACAAGCTACAAGGGGGTCAAGGTGTGCCAAGAGGAAGTTTGTTAATATTATCCTCATGATGTTTGCCGAGAACATAGCCGACACAAGCTCCATCTATGCAAGAAATGAGAGGAAGAATAGTCACCGTATTTTGATTACATAGTTACTGCAATGAGTAGTAGTTTAGATGACCAATTTTTTCATGTCAAAGTTTTCTAGAGTCATTGCTATGAGAAATAAAAAATTATGAAAAAGATGATGATCCAAGTTGTCAAATCAGTACAACCTAGTAATATCATCAACAATTCTAGTTGTTAGGACATGCTTAGGATATTTCAAATCCTTAATTACAAGTTACTTGGTGAGGTGAAAACTCTTTATCTTTACCTTCACCTAAATGAATGATTTTATATACTGATAGAAGGTTGTAGGAGAGACTTGGAACACATAATACATCCTTAAAATAACCATCATCTAGCTAAATTGTTCCAAACCCTACAAAATTTAGAGATATATCATCACCAACACATATTTATTTGGTGTTACATTCATTGAGAGAAGAAAAAAATGATTTTTCCTTAGTCATATGATAATATGATTTAGAATCAATAAGCCACTAAGCCACTCATTAGAAGAACAATTCGACATTTCATTAAAGAAAAAACTAGAAGTAGAAAGTGCATGTCCATGAGAAGAAGAGTTGGAAGAAGAAGAATCAAGATTGACATTGTGTTTCTTCATTGTTGTTGTTAGCACCATGAGTCACCCTTAGACTTCTAGAAGGGTAATCCCCATACCCATTTGAATATCAAGACTGAATGTTTAAATAAGGTTTGGTAGGTGGATCAACAAGACTAAAAGAGAAAGGGAGAGGGCAACAAGATGATGCTTAAAAAAGCATACCATTGGGTATGGAGTCATAACCACTCTGCGGATCAAAGGAAATGAAGTTGAGTTATCAGATCAAAATCTATAAGATGATGGATGGAAGGATGAAGAAGATAACAAAGAGTGGAACATTCAACGAACAAAAATCATATATACAAGATGGATGCAATATACTTGAACAATAAACAATGATTAATAAGCTTGTCACAACAAATCATGTGCTACTCAAGAGTCCATCAATCAAAGGCAGTCGTGATCCTCAAAGTATGTAGTCTTATTCAAGCAAGAAGATAAAGGAATTAAAACAAAGAAAATTAACATTATGACAATACAACCTTCATGAATATTCAATGGTAGAAATGATTACATTATGGTATTTCCTCCAGCTTACAAATTGGACACATGTTGGTTCATTGCTTCCTCAAGCTCTCTCAAGCCTCTTGATTGAACCCTTTTACAATGTTTTTCTCCAAAATATATAGGATATCCTCTTTACAAATCTGAAGGATGTGTCTTATTTATACCTTTCTAAAATTAGAAGAAGTTACAACTGTTGGGTATGTGTTATATTCTTTGCATGTGTGTGTGTGGGCGCGTCAGATATGACAACTGCGTCTGACGATCCCTCGCACTAGTGATCTGTTTGTGTCGTGTGCGTCGAGCGCTTTCCTAGGGGGGTCCCAGGGGGGTGCAGGTATTACCCCCCTGGTTACGCGTAGCATTTGGGGCAGCGCCTCGAAATTTATTTTTTTGGGCGGTTTTTGCTATTTTTAGCGGATTTTGCTATTTTTAGCGATTTTTGTAAATTAATCCCAGATTAAGGGATTGGGGTTTTGGTATCTACGGAATACCTAAAAACATTGTATATATTGTGTTGGCGATGGAAGTCACTCCTGGATTGCTTGCAGGAGCAGAGTCCGACGCCCATCAGTTTAATGTCACGATTTGTTTTTTAAAGAGGTGATCAAATGGAGGAAAACTCGAGGAGATATCACTCTAACTCAGAGACTGAGTCTGGTACATAAGGTGACTAAGGAGGTCTTGATCCAACTTCAGCCAGTGGGTTGATAAAAGGGTGAGTAGGTGGAAGACTTAGTGAGGAAAATGGACAAACAGCTTTGGGCAACAGGCTTATGGCTATTTGCAGAAGAAAGACACTGAATACAATATCCTCTTGGTTCAGGGTCTCAAGAAGCTGAGGAGGACTCGACTGGATCCTCCAATTCCAAGTCACTCAGCGATAGGCAAAATCAAAAGAACTGGTTAGACATATTATAACTGCTACAGTGATCCTACCAACATCATCCTATAACAGATATAGCTCGACTGGATCCTCAAATTCCGAGCAATTCTAACACAGTGGAACAAAGATGTAAAAGAGACTGGCATTCATCAGGCAGGAAGTCTCAAGAGTGCATACATAACCAGAGTATCAGTTCTTCATTAAATATTTACAACTGGGAGCTCAGCTCAACCATCGATAGATACAAAAATGGCGAAAACACCTACATATACTCAAACTAACAACATCAACAAAATCGAGACGTAGCATTGAAAGCTTTGCGTCTACATGGCTTCTGACAACACGGAGCTGCGATCTTTGAATGGTCGTGCAACCTATGGCAGACGCAATCGATCCTCTGACAGTTTATTCGGCGAATCGACGTGTCTTTAATTCAATGCAGGACTTCCCATTATGGCGGAGACGATGTCTAACCACCACCAACCGTTTCAATAACTGCTTCTTGGGATTGAAGATGACCTGGCCAACTCAGCATTTTGGGATATGGAGGACTTCTCGTGCTGCCACCTGGAATAACTGATGGGTTTGAAGGACGAGTATGGAGGCCAATGTGGGAAGTGAGGTATAGCTATGGAATGACGGGGCCCCAATCACAAGGACAAAGAAAAGAACGATGAGAGGTGAGAGAGGTGGCAGGGGGATGACATAAGTCATTAGGGATATACGCAGAGACAGCGGGAGAATAGACGTGGCAAGTTTAATGCAGTGAAAGGCCGACATGGGGGGAAAAGGACACGTGGCGAGTGATAAATGGATGATGAGACGAGGGAAAGGCCATCTGGAAGTGTGAGAGAGAGGGGTGAACGGTGACACATGGCGGCAAGGGGAAGGTGGACAGGGAGATGTCATGACGAAAATATGGTCCACACGGGTTAAAGACAAGGCAGCTGAGAAGGTCGGGGCCGCGCTTGAGCTGTTGATCCGAGCTCCTTGATCGTGGCTGTTGGAAAACTGCATCCACGATTACGGCAAGGCTTGAGTCATCGCTGGATCCGAGTTCCCTTGATCGCGGGTCGCTGGAAAACCGGTGACCATCGATACGACCCCCGGGCCAGCGTAGAAAGGCGGGGGTCCACTGCTTTCATCGCCGCTATGATCCGGCGCATATCCGAGCCGCTGAGGCGGCCGATTCCGGATCCCTACGCTTGCATGCTTAAAGGTCGAAAGGAAAGGGGGGTCCAGAATTTGTTGTGTGTTGTCGATCTAGGCGCGCAAAATCCAGCCGTCTAAAAGTGACTCACGTTTAATGCAGATGCGCTTGCGCCCAAAACTTAGGATAAGTGGGTTTTGACCCACTCTTTTGCAATTCAATCCCTTAGCAAGAAATATCGCTAACATATTGTATGGTGAATGGTGAAATTCGATATAATGAATATAAGAAAGGTTTTACCAGTTGAGGGTTTCCAGTATAAAATCTCTGTGTACTCTGTGTATGAGCCATTGATTAATTTATGTCTTGCTTAAGAATCTATATGCATTGCTTTACTTTGTAGGTTTAAAATTTACAATAACAACTTCCAAACAAACTGATAAATTCTAGGATTCAGTTCTTGACCTAATTAATGAATTCAAATCTCAACAAACTACATGAGTTTGGGTGGAAAAACAGATGATTCCTTGAGTCCTCATGGTGATTTTGCATGCTCCTTCAAACTAGCAGTTGAAAAAGTATTTGTTTCCAGATGACTGTTTGGTTTCACAACATCCATGTGAAACTCACAGTGAAATCTTTGTTTCCAGCAGTTTCGCAACGTGTTGGTGACTCGTTGCGAAATTTCTGATATCATTTTAGCTATATGCAAACTATGTGAAGGTTTTGGCCTCTAAATTCCCTGTCCAACATAAATCTGAGGTTGTTCCCACCACATCAATATACTCACAATGCACCAGTTCGATCTTTCAATAAATTGCCAAGTACCTTAGAACACAACTTCAAAATAATCTCCTTTGGGCGTTTGGCAACGTTGTGTCTCTCCTAGTGAACTATATTTAGTAACAAAAGGCAGTAGATCTCAATCTCACCATTCATTTCACACTTGAGTGTTAATATTTGACTGAGGCACATTAGGGTTTGATACTTGGCTGGCTCGTAACGTCAAGAATTTCCAGGTTCTTCCCCTTAGGCTCTCTTATGGCACTTTGGTTGTCTCAACACATGACTCTCAACTCTTTGCCATAATCACATGCTTTATTTCTTGATACTCTTGTGACACTTGATCACGCTGCTCTATGACCACCTGCAATCTTAGTGCTTTTTGGAATGCATTTGGTGGGAGATATCCCACATTTTCCAGGGAGAATGTGATATTATCGTTTATATGTGTTGATGTTTCTAACTTACATCGACGCATAGTGAAAATGTAGTCGCTCCTTGTGGGCTCCTCTCTTGGCTTAGTTCTTGGTATTGGGTGCTGGGCTTTGGTGCTATGTGTGTTATGTTGGCGCTTAGCTTGTGGATTTGGATATTGGGCCTCATGCCCAATATTTTTTATGAAAACTTATTATAACCCTGTTATCAACCCGAGAGCCAAATTGGCTATGAAAACCCATTTTTATTTGCCAAACTTATAATTTTTTCCCTAGAGTTCCATATTTTTATCACAAAACTAGCGTTGACAATCAACTAACAAGCGTTATGAAATGACCAAAACTTCAAGCGCCACAAATTGAGCTAGTTTGTTGGCACTACAAAACTAATGTTGCAAAAATGACCAAATTTAAAAATGCAAATTTTTGTGCGAACAATTGCTTTTAAGGTCTCCATATTCTTAAAATGTTTAGACTCTAGATGACGATCTCGTCCATAAAAATTGCAATAGTATTCTTACTTTTTAATTTTGGTCCTTTGTCACCATTGGGAGTAGAAGCTGGTTGAAAGGGTTTGGGACCCTTGTTTTTCTTGTTGTTGCAAGAATGTTGCTTCTTTGGATGCTTGGATTTATCATTCTATTAGGCCACTAAGGATTTGTTAGATGTACCTGCAGTGTTGGTCACTCCAAGATGCAAGAGATTATCTTACTCTCTAAGCAATGAATCACAAAAATATTCAAGAGAGGGTGGTTTCTAAGTAGCCCCTAGAGCTTCTCAGGTGGAGTGAAAAGTAGATACAAAAATAGAATATGCACTACTAAGGTTAGCAATATAACATATATACATCAATCAACCTTCATTTCTATTTTATATTCTTCAAGTAAATATCTAAGTGTTTTGAACTTAGATAGATAATCTTAAATGCAAGAGAAATCTTTGGGATTTAAAGAAATTAATTGGTTTTTAAGCTAGTGGGCTCAAATATCATTTTGTTTACCAAATGTGGTTTCCTTCTTTTCCCTTGAGCTTCATTTGGGTCATCAATTGCTTGAAGGCGAAACCATTTAAATCACTAGAGATGGACATTCTAATTAATTTATGTGCTTTGTCATTTTTATTGTCTCGTTTATCTTTCTTTTCGACATCAATGGTGGCAATTTCTTTTTCCAAGGTAATCTATCAAAGTCCTTTACTTTGTAGTACATCCTCCATATGAGATTTACATGAGAAGTAGTTTGAATTAGTAAGTAAAATATCACTTGGACTATCCATATTAAATATGTAGGTAATATGTCTTCAAAAGTAGAAACTGACTATCTGGATGGAAAGGTCTAAAAAAAATAGACAATTTACAAAAAAAATGACACTGAAAGTGGACTTCGAATGTCAAAGTTATGCCCTTTTTAAGAAAGACATAAAAGGTAATCAAGGTGGCATGTGGTAGGTAGAGGTTGGCCTACATGGTGATGGATGCACAATGAGACTGCCGAGTAAAAAAAAAAAAATCTTTCTTCTTTGACTTTGCCTATAAGCTCACTTTTACAAATAAGTTACTTTAAATGATGTGACCTACTCACTTTTACCATGAAGTTACTTTATAAATTAAATTTGCATGCAAAAAGTAACTTAAAAAAGAACATTAAAGTAACTTTATAATGATCCCCTTTTTGTAATGCACTTTATAATAAAGTTTATGTGATAATTTAAAGTCTTATGAATTAAAAAAAAAAATAATGAAAAAAAATATTTGAATTCAATACATCTTATTTAATATCATAACTTTCAACTAAGTGAGCTAATGCAAAAAAATACAACAAATGTTATTAAGGAGGAGTTTTTTCCTTGAATTGCATGCTTACCCCCAAACCCCTTGTTTTTCCTGCAAAAACCTCAACACAAACACACAAAAAAACCAAAATTTGAAAAAAATTCCAAAACTTTATAAGATTGGGGTTAGATCTTTGTTAGCCTTCCCCCCCAAAAAACCTTTCTCTATGTTTCTGATTTACTGAGATCACATAATGTGCAAAGAAAAGAGCATATATGTAGAAAGGAAAACACTTTATGCTCTGTTATTTATTTTCTGAGATCACATAGAGTGTATGTCAAAGAGAATACACAGACAGGAAAGGGTACCAAACCGGAAATATAAATAGAAAATTTGAAATATTAAAACATCGTTAATTTTTTTTTAAGTGTAATGAAATTTTCTACCTCAAGAAATCTTTTGATGCATGCAACGACATGGGTTCAAGGTCTTGATCAACAATGCGAGATGGTCTTCATATGGGCTCTGATACCATGTTTGACAAAACAATGCATTTCCACATGGGTCAAACACCTTAAGCAACCATTGACACAAACATATCAAAGATCACTGTACCGGTGTATTACATGGTTAAAACCCTCAAGAAGGGAAATAGTACATCGCCCCAGCCAACGAGATCACTTGAGACAATATATTCATGCAAAAGAAAATAATTTTACATGAAATTTTCTCACAGTCGATCATTAACAAACAACCCTCCATGCTCTTTAAATAAAGATGATGGACCAATCAAGTGCTAAAACATGAATCAATATAGTCATTAACATCGAGGAGAATATGAATTGTCAGATCACTTAATGTCTAGAACATATCGTAATCATCGGGTTACATAACTACAAATGCATACTAAGGAAACACACTAAATAAACACACTTTGCCTAAAAACACATTAAACCAAATTGAAGTTAACTAATTCCTAAGTTTCTAAATATCCTAACAATAATGATGGAGTAGTATCACTAAAGAACAATCCAGTTGACACCTATCATGGGTAAAAAATCTAGTAATTTGTCTCTCTATTTGTTCTATATTGTCTAATTTTCTCTTTAATGGTGAGTATAGGACTAATAGAATTCATAAGAAACTAGATAAACATAAACATGTCTATCTTTGAGACATCTAAATATAACTATATTTAAACTTAAATCTTTTTTATTACAAAGTTGTTATAGTTCAACTACAACATTTTCTAAAATAAATCAAACAATGTTGTTATTATGAAATTATGAAAAAAAATATATGAACATATTCACTTATAATGAAATAAGGGGGACAATTAATTGTATGGATGTTGAGTGCCTTATGAATATGAATATGTTGTACATTATGTCTACCATATTTTTCTTATAATTTTTAGTACTTTGAAAATATGTGTGTTTTAAAAAAAAAAAAAAAAACATTGCTTATATTAACAAAGAATTATATTGTTCTACATATTTTGGGGCTAGTATCATGCTTAAGAAGTGTTTGAGGTTTATTTGGAACAATTTAGAATATTTTGGCATTGTATTTGAGTTGTTAGATTGTTTACTTTTACTCCATAATGTGTTAGTCTCTATTTCATTTTTAAAGTATTATGTTACATTAACACTAATTTTCTCTCTACCTTATTACTTAAACCTATCATCCACAAGGTTGAATATAGATCTCCATTTAAAGATGCTTTCATCACTTCACTTTATACATGTTAACACAACTACTTTATCCCACATATGAAACTGGCCATCTTGTCATCTAATGGAATAATTGTTTTCAAATGCCCTTTGATAATACATCTTAACTTTTAAGAATTGAGTCATATTTCATTAAGTAGATATGTTATTATTTTTCCTCGTCAAGGTAGGAAATATTGTAATATAAGTGCCTTAAATGACATATAGACACGACAACTACAAACTCTATTTGTTATTTCTATGTAGACCATAATATTTATCATGTATTTACCCATACATTATGGGTAATTGTTCCCTTGCACGTAACATTGATAGGTGTCTACAATCACCTGGTGGTAGAATATGTTGATGTTTGGATAATATCGGGAAGACATTCTTATAAATTAATAATTAATAATATAATTATTAATTACTAAGTAATATACAATAAGTAATAATAATAATAATAAATAATTATTATCCAAGGGATGCATCCTTTTATGGATGGTCACCATATATTCTCTATATATGGAACACTTGTCATTGTAATAAAATAACACCGGTCATATCTCATCTCATATGAAGAAAAACAACATGGTATCAGAGCAGGATTGGGCTTGACTCACTCACGGGAAGGCCCAAGTGAATGGAAGAGAAATGGAAGCTTAGCATATGTGAGAGTAGATAGTTTGTGAGTGGATTGCTTCTAGGTATGTAGTAATGTGTTGTTTGTCCATCCAATCAATAATTTGATGAAGAAGCCACCATTTATAGAAGCTTCTACTATACTATAGTTTGAAATCGCTCTATCAGCATAGTTGAATATCATGGAAGAGTTCCTACAATAGGTTGAATACTTTGGTGTTATGGATGGAGGCCTCGACTCACAGTTAGAATCCCACGATGTTG
Source organism: Picea sitchensis (assembly GCA_010110895.2). Taxonomy (NCBI): domain Eukaryota; kingdom Viridiplantae; phylum Streptophyta; class Pinopsida; order Pinales; family Pinaceae; genus Picea; species Picea sitchensis. The sequence goes on from SNQJ01S0088531.1 coordinate 13,652, forward strand.
ATCTTCATCATTCTTTGTGGAGCGACATGTGATTGATAGAATCACCCAACGAGTGGTGAAGTGATGTGCCGACAACCATAGTGGAAGGAGAAGAATAACGTGAAGAGCCATTGTTGACTCGCGTGTAACTAAAGCGATGCAGATCAACTAAATTGAAGATTTGTGAAGAGTGACTAGCTCCAGCTCAAAGAAGATGACAAAATTGATCTTGGAAAGATAGTTAGACTCTGAGATTTCCATCATTTCATTAAGGTTTAGTACTAATTTATTAATGCACTGGTATGATGGGCAGGCATGTTTGCATGTACTATCGTTTCCCCTGTTCGAGCGGCAAGACCCCATCCCCTCAGGTAACACAGTTGCCTCTTCATTCGAGAATGTAAAGAGCCTCTAGGTGGAGTATGCGTGGAATAATGGCAGGGAGATGAAGTTGGAAACTATGGTGAGTTGTGTGAAAGGTGATCGAGTGGGATCAAGGCACATGCCTACTATCCAGGACTCACATTCCCCAATAGTTGTGTGGAAGGGTGTGTTGGACACTTGAAATGACACACATGTGAACACAAAACCCAGAATTTTGAGAAGAGGCGCGCCACAGATTGGACAAAGCGTGACAATGTCAAAATCAAGGATTCTGTCAACAAATGTGCCATTTGTATAAGAGTATATGTACCAACAGAGACAATTGTTGTCGATAGAATTGGAGATGTTCTCTACAATAGAGAGGTGATGTTGATTCAATAGTCTACTCTTCCACATGAATCCTCACATGGGATCATATCTCTGGAATTTTGACATGGGATCAAGATGATTGAAAAATTTCAGATAGGAGATAATATGGGGATGTGTGTCTCTAGACAGTAGTTGTGTGCTACTAGCAGTGTTTGTGTACCACTAGACAATAGTTGTGTACTACTATGGATCAACATAGTCGTGTTCTATTGGATGGAATTGTAGTAGCTGTGTGCTACTAGTTGATTGTCATGGAGATTACTAGATCACTTGGAGCAGTTGTGTGCTCCAAGTGACAAATGATTCAAGCTATCAATGGCATGGTAGTAGTTGTGCGCTACTAGTTGATTGCAAAGAAGTCAGTGGACTACTAGATGAAGACATCATGAAAAGATACCTACTTAGCTAAGAGGGAGTGTTGATGTTTGAGGCGACATCATTAGATATTCTCCTCGGAGGGTCCTGTGTGGACTAGTAGGGGGGAATGTGGAATTCATACTGACATGCCTCAAATGGTCAGATGAAGGAACCAAGACATTGGTTTCATGATGAAACATGAATATGTCTTGTGAGACATTGGTTCCATGAGGGAACCTTGATATGTCTTAGACATTAGTTCCACGAGGGAACCTCGATATATCTTAGACATGTGTTTCACGAGGGAACCACGAGATGTCTAGTATGGACATAGATCACAAGTGAAACCTGAGGTTGGACACTTCAAGATATTTGGGTGTCTAGTATACATTCATGTACCCAAGGAGAAAATGAACAAGTTAGACCCTTCAGGAAGAAAGGGTACATTTGTGGGGTACAATGAGTCTTCGAAGGCATACCAGATCTACATCCTTGGTCAGAGATAGATTGAAGTGAGCAAAGATGTTACCTTTGAGGAGGAGGTATCCTTCAGGATATCTATAGGTTCTCACATGGAGATTGATAGTGAGAGACAGGAAGAGATGGTGCACTCCCCCCCTCACCCTCCAATAGTTCAGAGGGAGATAGTTCAGCCTATTGATCCAATTGATCATGTTGATCCTGTAGCTCCAATTGATATTACCATAGATATTACAGTAGGTCGGAAGAGACCTACATGGGATCTTCAAACTTTGCAGGAGTTAGAAGGACATGCAACTCCTCATGGTACCTTCTGAGAGAGAAAATGACCTAAGAGATATTTGTGCTATGTCGCAACTATGAGCTACATCATTAATTCTGAGCCTTCCTGTTATAAGGAGGCATCTATTCAACCAGTAGGGAGAGATGCGATGATGGAGGAGGGAGATATGCTATGATGGAGGAGTATCAGTCCATCATGAAGAATGATGTGTGGGATATTGTTCTGAGACCTGAGGGGAAGTCAGTAGTGACTTCCAAGTGGATCTATAAGATCAAACACATAGTTGACAGGAGCATTGAGAAACACAAAATGAGGTTTGTTGCTAGAGGATTCTCTCAGGTGGAGGGAATAGATTATGAGGAGACATTTTCTCTTGTTGCTTGATACACTTCTATCCAGATGATTATTTCCCTTGCATCATCCATGGGTTGGAGACTACATCAGAAGGATGTGAAGACAACCTTTCTCAATAGAGAGATTGAGGGACAAGTATACATTGAGCAACCAGATGGTTTCATGATACATGAGAAGGAGTCTCATGTGTGCAAATTGAAGAAAGCCCTGTATGGAATCAAGCAGGAACCTCGAGCTTGGTATGTGAGGATTGATGGACACCTGATGAGTTTGGGCTTCAACAAAAGTGTTGTTGATTCCAACCCGTACTACAAGATTGTTAATGGCGAGTCCCTAATTTTGGTCCTCCATGTTGATGATTTATTCCTCATCGGTACAAAGAGACTCATTGTTGAATGCAAGTATGCGTTGGCCTATGAGTTTGAGATTAATGACCTTGGTATGATGAACTACTTGGGACTAGAGGTGTGGCAGAGAACTGATGATATCTTCCTGAGTCAAGAGAAGTACATAGTTGAGATATTGAAGAATTTTGGGATGTTGAATGGCTACACCAATGGTGACGAATATGAAGAAACTAAGTGTGTCTTCTTCTGATTCCAACGATATTGATCTGACCCTGTATATACAACTAAATGGATCATTGATGTATCTGGTTAACACCAGACCATATATTTTCTATGCAGTGAGTGCACTTAGCTAGTTTATGAGTCAGCTGAGACAAACACATTGGATTGTTGCAAATCATGTGTTGAGATACCTGTGAGGCACAGTTGGACATGGTATGAGATATACTTCCAGTATTGACATGATATTGCAGGGATATACTGACTCTAATTAGGTAGGGAGTGCACTAGACAGGAAGAACACCTCCGGGTGTTGCTTCACTTTGGGAACTACCATGGTTTCCTAGTGTAGCAGGAAACCGAGTTCTGTGGCTTTGAGTACAATAGAAGCAGAGTACATTGCATTGAGTGTGGCAGTCCATGAAGCAGTGTGGCTTCGCAAGCTCCTTGCAGATTTATTTGGACATGTGCTAGATTCCATTGTTATTCATTGTGATAACCAGAGTTGTGTGAAGCTCTTAGAGAATCCAATGTTTCATCGAAACACATTGAGATCAAGTACCATTACATCCGAGACATGGTGCAGAGGAAGGCAGTACTGGTGCAATACCTTCCTACATATGAGCAAGTTGTTGATGTTCTTACCAAACCCCTTACTAGGATGAATTTTGAGTACTTCCGTGACAGACTTGGTGTGGTAGAGAATGTCTCCCTCGCTGAGAGGGAGTGTTGATGTTTGCATCTTCCTGAGACATTCTCCAGATCGTACTCCTCTATGACTAAGTTGAGTTGATATGTCAGGACACTTATCTGAGAAGGGATAAGTGGGTTTGGGATTATATCCCAACATCCCTTTTGGAGAGCACATGAGGACATGTCCCTTGCGGAGAGCACACGAGGACATGTCAAGGGAGTTGACCTTGACGTCGTACACTTTGGGGAGTTGAACCTAGTGTTTCTAGAGGGAGTAGCCTCTAGAAGTCCACACGGGAGTGCCATGCGTGACAATTTTTTTTCTACAATGCCTCGAGTAAGCATCGGGCGAACCTTCTCTTCGATTGGACTGCAGACCAAGGGAGATAGGATGCATTTATCACAAATGTGTACTTGTGGTAAATGGGCACAGGCGTAGTCCTTCCTTGATCATGACAAGGAATAATATGGACTTGAGGTGCTTGAGGTGATTTCCACGTGTCAGTTAGCATTAGGCTGACATTCACTCACTTGTGTGTACCTGTAGTGAATGACCCCGGTGTGGTCTTTGTCCTAGTCATGGTGATTTGAAAAGGGATGATAAAAACTCAAGATGCTAGATGCTATCACATGCAGATCCAAAGTGATCCTGATCTTCGAGAGAGTCAATTGGCTCAGAGGGAGAGCCACAGAAGGAGTTTTCCCTCAGTTCAAGTGGGAGAGAGACATCTCCCAAGACTGACAGAAAAGTGTCATGAGTCTAGGGTGAAGTTTGTATACTTCATAGACAAGCTTTGGCATGGTGAAAAATGTCTCCCTCGTTGAGAGGGAGTGTTGATGTTTGAACAACATCAGGAAAACATTCTTCTAGATTAATAATTAATAAAATAATTATTAATTACTAAATAATATATATAATAAGTAATAATAATAAATAGTTATTATTCAAGGGATGCATCCTTTCATGGATGGTCACCACATGTGATCTATATATGGAACACTCATCATTATAATAAAATAACATCAATCATATCTCATCTCATATGAAGAAAAACAACAAAATAATGGTCTTTTAATGTGAATTTGGAAATGGACAGACTAGATTGAAGATGCTATGAATATTTTCATTTGGAAATGGACGGACCAGATTGAAGATTCTATGAATATTTTCAGTTGTGTGCAGTAAATACATTGCCAAGATTTAATGCCTTAACCTTTGAGTACTTACTAATCCGAGAGTTGTTGCTTTCACCGCTGCTAATTTAGGGGATTTCCGTAATAATTTCCAGAACAATTAACAAAATTCTCTGAATAACAACGGATTTAAAAGGTTATTCCTGCCACGTAGGGTGCGTTGTCAGTTTTGGCGGCCTCACTTTCCTGTCGTTTCCACTCCTTCGGCGGCCTCGACTTGCTGGTTCCATTATCCCTGCTTTTTCTATAACCATGAACTGATTAGCATGTGGATTTCTGGGGAAGACGAATCATAAAATCGGATCTTGGGAAGACATTTCGCCACGCTTTTTAGGAGTTCAGGGTTTCGTATAACATCTCTAGGGACACTCATTCATAGGATGTTGAAGGGTGGGTTCACCTATTGTAGAGGCCACCCAATGACATCTGAGCAGAGGCTCTAACATCAAGAGGGGAGCATAGTAAATCAGTGTATATCTTCTACTCAAAATGACTCCACCTCTTCAGGCACTGTTTACTTATTGTGTGTTTTGAACAATTCATAGTTTTTTCCAAATGATGATTCGTTGGTATCGATAATATATTAATGACAATCAAAAGAACCTGGTAGTGACTTGGATGGATGCATGCAGGTATTGAATTCACGGGGTTACTGCTTCTAGAAAACGTCATTTGATATCACCAGGATGACGCATTTAGATTGCCAATAAGAATTGTAGATATATCAGCTGTAAGAGCAGATTTGTAAGACCTTCGGAGCTTAGCTCGGGAATGCACATTTCCACCAAAGTTCAAATCAGGAAAGAAAAACGCTCGGTGCAAATGAAGAAACAAACGTTTTCATATAGGGAGAATTGGGGTTTTTGGGGCGCGCGACATGCCAAGGGGAGACTCCACCCAAGTTTCCTTGCAACACAAGTTAAGTGGTAGACGGTTTGACGAAGGGTTGAGGGAAACACTTGGACAGTGCATCAAATGGAAGAATCGACAAGGCATGGGGGGTGCACTTAGGAGAATTGACCCAATTCACCTAAAGGGGTGTGCACACCCAAGAGGGCGAGTTGTTTCGAAGGATGGGGCGCGTCGGTCCCAAGGGGCACGACGATGCATGGGTTCATTTGGGAAACCGGGTCCACAAAGGGGTGCGGTGATTTGTTTGGACATGGGTTAGTGAAGGGGCGTGACACCCCCAAAGGATGTGATGATTTCCGATGGTGACCTTTGGAGAGCCTATAAGAGAACAAAGGCACACAATCAAGGAAGACAATTTTGGCAGGGCTTAGAGACAAGGAGAGCTATGCAATTCTGAGGCAAATAAAGGGGAGGAGTTCCCTCAAGGTTCCAAGTCGCTCCACTATGGGAGGACTTGTGTTGCCTTGACTGTTGAAATAATGTAACTGCAAAGAGTATTCTTATTATTATTGTTATATTATTCATAGGATCAATCCCCATTGTGGATTGATCATGTTGGTTATTGT
>SNQJ01S0088531.1:19798-53242 GCA_010110895.2 Picea sitchensis
CCTGGAAATGCAGGTCTGTGGAGGCATGTGTGAGACATAACCGAAATATGTGAAGTCTATGAAAAAAAAGAGGTAGAGCTTGAAAAAACGAAGAGGAAACAAGTCTATGGATGAGGGAACGACTGAGGTGCACCTTCAGTGGTTGTGGAGATGGTTGTGAAAGATAGTCTTGACGTTTGACTCTGTCGAAGTTATAAACCGAGTTGGTAGTGCTCATGTTGTAATTGTTTTGCAATAACAAATATTTAGTCAGGTGTTAGGCATGTTTTGTGCCTCCTGTACTATATCTATGTTTTTCTTGTCTATTTCACTCTTGTTTTCTTTTCTTCTCATGTTCTTATATGTATGCTTAAAAATGACTAAGTGTTAAAGTAGTTAACGGATCTCTAAGTATACAAGATTTGTACTAGAGTAGGAGTGTGACTTGTTAATCACCTAAAATGAAGTATGGGTATGCTCTAAGTGAAGAGGCGTAGTCATGATGAAGTATCCTTGGTGTTTCCAAGCAGCCAAGTGAGAAACGTTGCAATGTTGCACGCCCTCAAGAGGTGCACGATCGTAAGACATGTTGTGGGGACGTAACATATGGTATCAAAGTGAACTTTGAATGCAATTCATTGCAAAGTCAGTTTGGTGGGAACATTCATAGATTGAGTGTACAGGTCAGTGCAAAAAAAAAAATTCATCATAGACTTTGCATCAGACTTACACAAAAGTTTGGTTGATAGTTCGTCGGGAAGGTTGAGTTGGGCGCACACCTTGTGCGGACCAAGAGCAAAGTTTGTGGTGAAATGAAGCACTTGGACAGGGTGGCTGATCACAACACTAATTGAAGAACTTGTTGTATACTTGACCGCAAAGGAACTTTGGTTGGTTTGATTCATGACATAATTCAATGTTGGACTTGTTGTGCACACCTTGGAGAGACCAGATGCAGATTTTGTTGGGTGAGCCGAGCACTTGTCGCAGAGATAACCACATAAGTGATAAAGAAGTGAAATGCAAAGGGTGATTGCAGAAGTGATCGCAAAGGGGAGAAATTTTAGGTTGCAGTGAGGTGAAGCACTTTGGTGCATTGGACAACCTAGGGAAACCTAGAGAAGATTGCAACAGGCAGTTGGTTGGGAGCATTTCCATCATGACATCTTCATGTTGTGAATCAACAAGAAAAATAGTTGAGTTGATATGGGTTTTTCGACGATGGGTAAACTGCAACCTTTAGACAAGGTGACTCTTCACATAGTTACAACAATTGGCTAACAACAATATGAATTGAAAATTAGGCAGTGGGTGCATGGTGCTTTGAAACAAAAGTAGTCAAGGTGTGGAGATGACAAGCATTGAAGATGAGTTCGATCGATTGCATGCAAATCCTGGGACTTAGACAAGTTTGTGAAATGGATGGATGGACTCAACCTTGTATCATAGTGTACAGTGGTTGAGGTGAGTTCATGCGAAGAGTCGGTTGCTTGGGAAAGTGGAGGTCCAAGACAATAGGCTTAAAACATGGTTGCAACGAATGATGCAATTGGAAAGGTATGGTTTTCCTAATTTCTTGCATTTTCCAAGTCTTGCAATGAGTTCTTTGAAGGGAATATGGATGACTTGGTAGTTCAAGTGCATCTTGTTTCTATGGTGAACACCGATAGAGTTTAGGGTGACTCAAGTGGTGCAAATTCAAAGAAGTCATGCAAAATTTTGGGATGTTTTGGTTAGGAAAACATGCAGATAGATCGGGGTAACCTAATTTGATGAGTTATGTGGTGGAATTAGGTAGATTTGAATGCATCCATGGAGGTGGCTTGAAGAATATTCCTAACTCTTTGATGAGGTTCATTGGACAGGTCGTTGTGGTGAAGTGAACAACGAAGTCCGGACATGTCGAGTTGAGAGGATGGATGAGGTTCATTAGCCAGTTTTGTTGGGTGATGTGGTGACTTGACGAGTCGTGATGACAGTGCCAAAGTTTGGATTCTTGTAGGATGAGAAAGGAAATTTCATTCCAAGAGATAGATGGAGTCAACAAAGAAGCCGACCAAGAATTGTTGGAATTCAACCTGAATGGGCAAAACACAAACCAAGTGACTTCGATGGTGTTCTCTCTCCTTTGGTATGGGACATTGGATGAGACAAAGTACACCTTGGTGACTTGTGGATGATTATGTGATGACATAGGGATCCAACGAGGGTCATTGGTTGAGGTTGGTAGAGTATTGGTTCGAACATGCTAAAGGAATGGAAGTTCTTTGAGGCGACTCATTATACTTGGAGTGATTTGGAAAGTTCACTGGGATGTTTGAGGAGTGTAGGCATGTTGGCCACACTCACAACAAATGTTGATTTGTGTTGATGTAACTTAACGAAAGGAGGCGAGTTGGGGAGTTTCCTTCATTTGAAGGATAGTGCAGATAGTCAAATTGCAACATCAAGAGAGTACTTGGACATGGGTGTTTCTATTTCTTTGGGAAGCATGGTTGAAGGTGAAGCCTAACCATTCCAAATCATAGAAGGGTAAGACACAATGACATGGAGAAGTGATGAAGCAGCGAGGAAAAAGTAGTCTAGACGTGCAATTCTTGGTGCAACAGATTGACTAACTATGCCATGAGGTGGAGAGTGGAGTCAAGTTGCCGTAGAAGACTTCGTTTCAAGATAACTTCATAGTGCAACAAGGTGAGGGGTGACCTTGCCTTAGTATGATATTGTTGCATAGATGGATCACATTGCAAAAGGAAGTGACCATTTTGTGCATGAGGGTGTGTATACTCAAGAAGGGTGATAGTTGGACTAACCATTCAACTAGTTCATGACTTGGGCAAGAACAATAGCATGACAAAAGGGTTAAGAGTGCAGACATGTCAATAGGTTCAAAGTGCAACACATAGAAATTATGGGGGGTCTCCTTGATGAAGATGAGATGATGGAAGGAACGATGAGGCAAGGATGGACACTTGCCTTAGTCTTTGGAGTTGGACATGGTGACGAAAATGCAAGTAAAAAAGGATAAGTTCAGTCATGGGGAGGCACATCTCAAGACTTGGATGTGATGGTTGGATTAGCTACCCAACCAATGCAATAGTTGAGACACACAATGTGCGGTGATTTCACGTCCCCGCAACATGCCTTGTGATCATGCACCTCTTGAGGGCGTGTGACACTGCAATTTTTCTTACTTGGCTGCTTGGCACCACCAAGGATACTTTATTTCGAATACACCTCTTCACCTAGAGCATACCCATACTTTGTTCTAGGCTACCAATGAGTCACACTCCTACTCTAGTGCAACTCTTGTATACTTAGACATTCATTAATTTCTTTAACATTTAGTCATATATAAGCATACATCCAAGAACATGAGAATCCAAGAGAACAACAACAAAACAAATAAGAGAAACATAGATATAATGTAGGTGACACAAATTTTTCCTAACACCTGACTAATTCTTTGTTATTGTAGAATAGTTACAACATGAGCACTACCATATCGGTTTACAACTTCGACAGATTCAAATGAATCACCTCACCTCACCAAGACACTCATGAACAAATATGTCACCACAAGGTTCTTTGTCGCAACCATCTCTGCAACCACCTATGGTGCACCTCAAACTTTCCCTCACCTGTAGACTTAGTGTCTCTTTGTTTTCACAGACTCTACCTCTTCGTTTCCACAAACTTCATAGATTTTGGTTCTGCTTCACACATGCCTCCAACAGACCTACATTTCCAAACTTATCCAAAATATTCCCAAGGGAAGTTCTCCCAAGTTTTTCCATTGAAAACCCTCAAAGAAACACAAGTCCTCCCATATGGAGCGACTTAGCTCCTTGAGGGAGTTTCCTCCCTTCATCTGCCTTAGAATCACAAAGCTCTCTTGATCTCCTTGTCTTTCCAAAAAATTTCTCTCTTGGTTGTGTGCCCTTGTTCTCTTATAGTATCTCCAAAGGTCACCATCTCAAACCATCATGTCCTTTGGGGGTATCGTGCCCCTTCATGAACCCATGTCCAAATGAATCATCACGCCCCTTCATAGACTCAGTTGCCCAGATGAACCCATGCGCTTGTCAACAGTCATGCCCCTTGGGAATGACAGACCCATCCTTGGTGCGCCGCTCATGCTAGTGTGCCCCATCCGTCGAACCGACTCATCCTCTTGGGTGTTCGCGCCCCTTAGGTGATTTAGGACAAATTTTCTATGTGCACCCTCCACGCCTTAGTATTTTCAACTATTTGGTGAAGTGCCCAAGTCTTACCCTCAATTATTCATCAAACCATACCTCGTTTGAATTATGTCGCAAGGGAACTTGGGTGGAGTCATCCCTTGGCACGTCACACACCCAAGGAACCCCAAATCTCCCCTATATGAAGACGTTCATATCTTCATTCACACCGAGCGTCCTGCCTGCCCAATTCAGGCTCTGGTGGAAGTTCATGTGCCTGAGCTAATATCCCAAGGCCTAACATCGTCCCCCACCTAAAGTCATTTTTTTCCTTGACAACATCCAAAAAATGTGTGATCTCCAATTTTTTCCCAACTAGAAACCCCAAGTTTTGTGCTAACTAGAAACCCCAAATTCTGCCAAAGTGGAAACCCCAAGTTTCCACAAACAAAACGATACTGAACCCAACTCTGCATGATCTACTTCCCGAGTCAATGTGGTCACTTCACCCAACTCCAAGGATGAAATTCACCCAAATTTGTTGCACTCTCTCACTGTGATGTTGTTTCCTTGTTGTTGTTCGGTTTCGTTGTTGTTGTCGCTTCCTGCTAGAATTGATTGTTGTCCACTTCACTTCAATATTTTTCCTAAGTGTTGAACTCTTGTGATTTTGTTTCCATGCCCATACTTCAAAAAATTCCGCCATGTCTTCGCACATTGCGCATCTCAAGTCTTGTACTATTCAGGTGATCAATCCAACTATTACGTCCAAGTCTTTAGATGTGCCTCCCCATGGCTAAACTTAGTCTTTTCTTTCGCATCTCTATCACTCCGTCCAACTCCAAAGACTAAGGTAAGTTTCCATATTTGCCTCACCAATGCTTCCATCATTTGATCTTTTTCAAGGATATCCCCCATAGTGTCTAAGTGCTGCACTTTAAACCTACTGGCACATTCATACTCTTGATCCCCTTGTCATGTTGTTGTTCTTTCCCAAGTCGTGAAATAGATGAATGGTCAGTCCAACCGTCACACTCCTTGAGACTACACACCTTCATGCACAAATCAATTACTTCCTTTCACAATTCAGTTTGTCTGTGCAATGATATCAAACCAAGGTAAGGTTGTCCCTCACCTTTCTACACTATGGATTCACCTTGAAAAATTTTCTTCTGCGGAAACTCGACTCCTTTGTCCTCCTCATAGCATAGTTAGCTAATATTCCCCAAGGTTTGCATGTCTATACTGCCTTTGCTTTACCACTTCATCACCCGACCATGTCACAACATCCTCCTCTCTATGCCTTGGAATGGTCAAGCTTCACCCTCAACCATTTTACTCCAAATCAAGAGAAACACCCATGCCCAATCTCTTCATGTTACAATCTTCTTGTCTGCACAATCCTCCAAACGAAGGAAAGTCTTGAACTCACCTCCTTTCATCAAGCCATCTCAATGCAACTCAACATATGCGATGAGTGTGGCCAACACGCCTACACTCCTCAAATTTCCTAATGAATTGTTCAAAGTGTTCTACGTAGAATGAGTCACCTCAAAGAACTTCCATGCCTTAGGCACGTTCGAAACAATACTCTGTCAACTACAACCAACGATCCTCGCTAGATCTCTAAGTCATCACACAATCGTCTGCAATTCACCGCTCTGCTTCATCTAATGTCCCATCCCAAAGGAAAGAAAACACCACCCAAGTCACTTGGTTTTCATTCTTCCCATTCAGGTTGACTACCAACAATTCTTGGCCAACTTCTCTACTGACTCCATTCGTCTCCTAGAATTAAACTGCCTTGCACAACCTGCAAGTGTCCAAACTTTGACACTATCATCACAACTGTCAAGTCATCGCATGACCTAACAAATATGGATAAATAACCAAATAGTAGGGCGCCTCATCCATCCTCTCAACTCGACACACCCAAACCTCATTACCTACTTCACTGCAACGACATGTCCAATGCACTTCATCAAAGAGTTAGGCAACTTCCTCGAGCCACCTCCATGGATACATCCAAATATTCCTATGTCCTCATCAAAGAAGGTCGTCCCAAGATATTTTTCACATTCTCCCAACCAAGACGTCCCAACTACTAGATGACTCCTTCGAATCTGCACAACTTGAGTCACCCTCAAGTCTGTCAGTTTTCACCGTGAAAATGGACTGCACTTGAACCACCAAGTTATCTATCTTCCCTTCAAATAACTCACTGCAACACTTGAAAAATGAAAGAAATCAAGCCAACCATACCTTTCCAATGACATCGTTTGCTATAACCATGTTCTAAGCCTGTTGCCTTGGGCCTCCACTTGCCCAAGCAACCGGCTCTCTACATGAAATCTCCGCAATCATCTTCCATTGTGATAAAAGGATGAATCCATCCATCCACTTCATAAATTATTCTAAGTCCCAAAGTTCGCATGCAACCGATCGAAATCATCTCCAATGTCTTGTCATCTTCGCACCTTGAGTGCTTCCACTTCAGGGAACCATGCACCCACCGCCTGACTGTCAAGTCATATTGTTGCTAACTAACTATCGTAACTTTGCGAATAGATACCTCGTCTGAAGGTTGCAGTCTACCTGTTATTCAAAAACCCAAATAAACTCAATTGTTGTTCTCGGTGATGCACGACACAAAGACGTCATGAAGGAAGCATTCCCAACCAAATTCCTACTACGGATATGCTCTAAGTCACCCTATCTCATCCAACACACTCAAGTACTTCACCTTCCTGCAACCCAAAACTTCTCCTCTTCACGATCACTCTTGCGATAACCCTCTGCATTTCGCTTCTGTGATCACTTCTACGGTTATATCTGCGACAAGTCGTGTAATGATCTTATGTTCAACTGCCTTTCCCAAGTGCTTGGTTCACCCAATGAAATCTGCACTTGGTCTCTCTAAGGTGTGCACAATAGTTTTCGACACTAAATTTCATCACGATCAAACCAACCAAGTCTTCCTTTGTGATCAAGCTTGCGATAATTTGTGTGATGAACTCAACGACGAGTGTTGTGATCACCCACCTTATCCAAGTGCTTCATTTCCATAAACTATTCTCTTGGTTTCCACAATGTGTGTTCCCAACTCAACCTTCTCATTGCACCATCAACCGAACCTATGCCATAAGTCTGATGCAAATTCTGCAATGAGCAAGTTCATTACACCGAACTATTCACCAAGTCTACGAACATTCCCACTGAATTGTCTTCGCAACAAATTTCCTTCTCAACAAGTGCACCCTACCCCAACTGTCCTAAATGCAAGAGTGGTGAAGAGAACCAAACTTCTCTGATACCATTTGTCAAGTCCCCACAACATGCCTTGTGATCGTGCACCTCTTGAATCCATGCGACATCCTAAATTTTCTTACTTGGATGCTTGGCACCACCAAGGATAATTCATCTAGACTTCACCTCTTCACCTAGATCATAGCCATACTCTGTTCTAGGATACCGACAAGTCATACTCCTTCTCTAGTGAAACTATTGTATACTTAGACATTCATTATCTTCTTTAACACTTAGTCATATATAAGCATAAATCCAAGAACATGAGAATCGAAGAGAACAAAAATGAAACAAACAAGAGAAACATATATATAGTGAGAGCGACACAAACCATGCCTAATGCCCCACTAATTATTTCTTATTGCAAAATAGCTACAACATGAGAACTACCATCTCGGTTTACAACTTTGGTATAGTCAAACGACTCACCTCACCTCACCAAGAAACTCATGAACAAATATGTCACCACAAGACCCTCTATCGTAACCATCTCCAGAACCACCAATAGTGCACCTCAAATGTTCCCTCACCCTCAGACTTGTTGTCTCTTAATTTTCATAGACTCTGCCTCTTCATTTCCACATACTTCATAGATTTTGGTTCTGCCTCACACATGCCTCAAACAGACCTGTGTTTCCATCCTTAGCCAAAATATTCCCAAGAGAAGTTTTCCCAACTCTTTCCATCAAATTCCCGTCAAGGAAGTACAAGTCCTCCCATGTGGAGCAACTTGGCTCCTTGAGGGAGTTGCCTCCCTTCATCTGCCTTAGAATTGCAAAGCTCTCTTGCTCTCCTTTTCTTGCCAAAACTTTTCTCTCTTGGTTGTGGACCCTTTTTCTCTTATAGGCTCTCGAAAGGTCACTATCGTGAACCATCACGTCTTTTGGGGGTGTCACACCCCTTTGCAAACCCATGTCCAAACAAATCTGACAGACTTTTCAATTACTTCCTAATTAACCTAGTGGACAACTGAAGAGTTGTGCATTTAATTATCAATCTAGGGTCGTATCTTACTTACAAATTATCGTCCACCATATATGAAAATATTAGTGTTGTTTTAGCTAAGGATTTGTATCACTTTTGATGTCACAAATTGAGGATTCAAGTTACTTAATTAAGTCACCAAATTACACTAGTAAATATCATACTTGCATAAATTAAATCACACTTGCGGAATTGAAATAATACTTGCAGAAATTGAAATCACACTTTTCAGAAATTGAAATCACACTTGCAGAAATTGAAATCACACTAGTGAAAATTGAAATCACACTTATATAAATTGAAATCACACTTTGCGGAAATTGAAATCACGCTTGCAGAAATTGAAATCAAGCTTGCAGAAATTGAAATCACGCTTGCAGAAATTGAAATCACACTTGTAGAAATTGAAATCACGCTTGCTGAAATTAAATTTATACTACTTTTTATTGGTGACTTTCTCAAGTAGAATGAAGGTCCTATTCTATTGTAACAATTACGTTTTTGCACATTGTTGGGCCATAATTTTGGGACCATTTTTGAGAATTGTGCAATGTGCAGAAAAGAAGGAAAGACAATTGGCACACTTTTAGGACCAACACGTGCAAAAGGAGGAAGACTGTTGGAAGTCGTTAGGAATTTTGGGTCCATTGATAAGGGCTAAGCCCTATTATAATTGTATAAATATATAAGGGTTTTGGGATAGAGAGTAGTCAAAGAGTGAGAAAGTATGAGAGTATAAGAGTAAGAAGTGGTGAATGTATGCAAGGATAAAAGAGTGAAGAGAGACAGAGATAGATAGAGAGATATGAGAACAACAAGGGCCTAATGTATGAGTGCAGTGCACATATTTTGTAATGGATGATTTTGAATAATATAATAAGAAGCCGACTGTTGTGGACATAGCCCATCTTGGGTGAAACATGTTAACTATGGTGTCAATGTGTTTCTTGTTTTTTTTATTGTGCACATATGATATATGTTTGTTATTCTGAATATGTACATGTTATTATGTTTCTGTGCACGTGATATAAGGTATAATGAACTAATGTTAAGTACAATGGTTATGAGGACTGCCTCCCATCCCTTCATCACTACGGTAACCTGGTTATTTCAGTTCTCATACATACCTTAGGTGAGACTTCATACCGAAAGGGCTAGTATCAGAGGGTTTTGTTAGTGAATTCATGTCGAACCCTGGGTATGCCCACTGTGTGCCAACAAATGGTTCTATTATCAGCACCGGGATCTACGATTAATGGGAATGTGGAGGCCGATTAAGGAAGAGATCGATCAATGGTTAGAGGAAAATGAGCACGATTTTTCCAGAGATCAGAATAAGAACCCACAGATCAACTCGAAGAAGTGGCTATAGAGGTATGTATTTACAGACTTACATGAGGTTTTATTTGTTGTTTTGTCGATAGTTTTGGCTGAGTGGTTACAAAGGTTAGCTGAAAAGAACAAAACATTCCACACTATTGTTCCGAGGAATTGGACCCTTGAGTTGATCCACCAAGTTAATACCATAAGTAATCAGATCTTGCGCACAGTTGATTTCTGAATGGATAGTGTATTGGGGGGTTATATTATTGAGTTTTCTATAGATTATACCTAGTCATATAGTGTTGTTGAAAGATAGTTCTTTAAATGTCTATGCGAAATATATTTGAAATCATTGTCTACTTGGGTCGAGATGTTGTTGTGTGATAAGGGGGTTATGAAGTTGGAATATGATCACCCTTGTTACACATTATTTTTGTCATCCCTATGATCGTTAATGATGTAAACCTATCTATTGCCTTTAGAGGGGTCAGTGGCCTGAGTTCCTAAAGAGAGAAGGGAGAAGAACTTCTCTTGAGAAAATAAATTGCTTTTTCCTATGTAAAAACCTTATAAAAAGGGAAGTTCGCAGGTTGCTATATAGGTAGGGTGCGAGAATGACCCATTCTCGCAGGTTGCACTATAGCCAGGGTGCGAGGTGTTCGCAGGTTTCTCTATAGCCAGGGTGCGAGAATGACCCATTCTCGCTGGTTGCACTATAGCCAGGGTGCGAGAATTCCAGCACGTGGGAAAAATGAGCGTTTTCGCGAATCTTCTAGAAGGAGAAGCTTCTATGGTGAGGTGGCATCTGAATGGTTTGGATCTTACTCGCTTTCATGATTTAGTGGGATCCCTCCGATCGGTTTGATCTTACCTCGCCACATGATTTAGTGGATCATCCTAACCTCCTCACCCGTCTCTTCAACTTATAAAGGAGAGGAATTCCCATGGAGAAAGTTAGATTGATGAGCTTTGTTAGTTTTGAGCTTGGGTTAGCTTTGTTGATTCTTGAGCTTTTTAGCTTTGGCTTGGTTAGAGGGTTTTGAGATTTGTTTGTCAAGATAGATTGTGAGAAGCTACCAGATCTATGGTCTCAGAATACTTGGATTCAAAGTGGGGAACGGCGACGCTTGGAAGGGACCCACGACATCAAGGCAACGGTTGTAATCTCTCTTCACATTTCATATGATACGCGAATATGTTTTCCCATAAAGTTAGATTTACTTTATTACATAACTCCTTGATCATATGTATGCTGCCATTGAACATTTTGCTTTCACTTTGGTTGGTTTTGTGTCAAGCTTTGATCCAATCAGCACGAGAGTGCTAGAGCCGGGCTAAGGAACAAGAGACCAAGGAAGTGATTACTAGGTACATATCTTTTTCTCACTCCAATTTAATTCAATAGTTAATCTAGGGAAAGTGATATATTCTCGGCCCCTGTTTTGTTCTGATCCGTGGATCTGTGGTATTTATTCGTGGTCCGGGTGACCACGATTAATCCCAAACAAAATTATGACTCCACTCAGAACGTTTGTTTCCCAGCTAGTCTAGTTTCCTTGCTTTGATTGCTTGTTTTCGTGTCTCGAAGTCCGTGGGAGATCCATCAAGTCTCTCTGGCTTTGAAAGTTCACTCAAATTTCGTCCTTTTTCCAAATTTTTTGTGTTTACATACATTCTCAAGACTGCACTTCTCTTTAGTGGTCTATGAATCATTGATGTCGCACCCTACTGTTCAGTTAGTTGCGAACTTCTCACACCCTACCAATGTCTAGCCTCAGGAGAATCTTAATTCTCGCGACCGCACTCTCTATTGCTAGCCTGCGAATTTGTTTGTAAAAAATTTTGGATTAGGTCTTGTCATTTTTTAATGCCCATTTTTTCTTTGATCAACTGGATTGAACTTTTTTGAGTCTATATTGATCTGTTTATAGTCCTCTTGACATTCTTTGAGTTGCTTTTAGCCACTTTTCTTTGTTTGCATTGAAGGATTAGTCTCTGTTTTGAGTGTCTTCAATTACAAAGCGGTGTTTTCTTTAGAATTGTTTAGGGAAATCTCAGATTTCTTCTGAATAGTTCACTTAAAAGAAAACTTTAGTTTGGGTTTCATATTTTAAGAAAGTTCATTATTGCTTTGGTGAAAATTTTGAAACAAAAGATTTAATTTCTGCTTCATATTAGATTAGGGGCATCCTTGCATTTGAAGTAGCCAACCACATGATTATATTGATGAGTTTAATATATTTTGAATGTTGTGCATATGGAATGATAAATGTTTTCTCCTTCGTGAGCATATATTTCATCGAAATGAAAAGATTGCATCTTCATATCTTTACACAATTTTCGAAGCCCGCCAAAACAACTACATTGTCCAATTTTATCTCCTTTTGAGTAACAACAACCATAAATAAAGCGCTTTATAAAATTGATTAGACATTTTATATTTTCCGGTAGCAAACCTACAACTAATCTAATGTAGATTAGTTGTAGGGATTTGGAATAGGTGTGGAAAGATAACTTTCCAAAGCCGCAAACAAACATAGAATCTTGAGTTAGGGGAGCTGCTTAACCACTTACCGCTATTTTGTCCCGAAGCCCTTCTAACACAAGGGTCAAAGCAGGTTAGTATCTCTGCCAACACATTGGTGTTGGCAGAGTTACTCACCCCGCTTTGTTGGTATCAGCAGAGATTGCAGACCGATATAGGGGTCACCACGCAGGTATACCCACAATGATGAGTGGAAGCCTTGAGTTGATTTCGGCTAGATACCCTCTGGCGCAGGATCGGACCGTCGGTTCCCCTAGGTTTTATTATTGTTGGTGGTAACCTTTAGTGGCCTATCTTTCAGGTTCTTGCTAATGCAGGTGACCGCGGGAGGGGGAAAGTCTTCACGGTACATAGAATCGACAAGCAATAAACTCACTGGGCTCCTTTGAGGGTATACCCATGATTATGTGGAGCTGCGTTCCGTGGTGTAAGTCCGCGGCGTAGTTAACGTAACTTTTCCACCCGCCATTTATCTCAAATTTCCTTCTATTTTGTTCCCGCTGACGCTGGATTTCATCACCAACTAGTGCTTCCATTGTAGAAGGTTTTGTTTGTTTGTTTGCTTCCTATAGATTTTTAGCTGCAGTTGCTACTTTCCCCTAGTGGACTCTAGATTGGATTTTTTTCATGATGCCGCCCGAAATGACCAATGAAGGAACCTCTCGCCTCCGTGGGAACCTTTGTTTTCCTTCTTACATAAACATTGGTCCTCTCATCGCTACTTTGAGCCTTCCAGCCCTACAATTGGATTGCCAATGTGGTTGTTTTCCACTCAGTTAATCCCGAATGCAGTAAGTGCTTCTATCGTAAGCACTTCAAGAACATCAACCTCATAGTTGATCCTTCACCGCCTTCACCAAGAAGGTTCTCTTCTTCGGCTTCTTACTCTGTCGCTCGCTTCATCTTCCCTTGTCGAAAGGAAAGTTCCTCAAGCTAGTAACTCGTGAAGAAGAAGAAAAATAAGCAAGGATCCAAACCTAACCACCGCTAAAACATGTTGGAAAACAAACCGCTATCAAGCATCACCCGCGCCGGAGTGTTGATGATGTCACAATCACCCAAACAACTCGTAATCCTGCACTTTGCCAGTTTTGTAAGGGTAGCCATCTTCTTAAGGATTGCCCCGTCTACCCAAGGTTATAGAAGTGTTGTTCACATTCTCGCCAACCTATGTCGTTAGCCTCTCAACAACATGATGATGACTTCCCCGTCGACTAGTCAGCGATAATGTTGGGAAGAAGAAAGTGAGTCGTTCCGCATGTTATGCAAAGGGAGTCATCTAATTCACATTTTCCCTCATATGGACAAGCCTCAAAATTACTTAGAAGACATGACTCTTTCACAGCCTCAACTTCCATCCGCCACCGTGAAGATTTCTCCCTAACCCACCTATAGTTATTGGAATGATCACTCTGGTCCCTTCCACCGGCCAATCCGTTGATCAGGCCGTCACGCCATTAGTTGAACCGGGGCTTGACAAAGTGGTTGAGGCGATACCATCTTTCACAACCCACTCTCCCGTTAGGAGAGGAAACCGGCAATGATTCAATTTCCACTGCCGGACTTCCATTCTTCCTTTGGAGATTGAAACTCAAGTGGTTGATCTGACCTCTCCATCGATCGATCCTACTCTCCCGCTAGAGTAAACCCGACATCGCTTTATGTTTTTCTTTTTGATACAGAATCTATCGTGCTCGTGGGTATTCCTCCTTCTCCCATGGAACCTCCAAGTAATGAGGCCATCAAAAATGATGGCCTCATTAATTGGAGGGTGCGCTAACTGGACCTCGTCTCCCTCTTACATTCCTTTCCAGACATACATAAGTTTGTGGTCGGGACGCTACCAAAACATTGATAGATGAAAGTTCGTCATAGTATTTTGTCCCTCTATTGCTTGGCAAGCTTTGGTTGTCCTCCGCGACTTATGCTCGATTACGCCAGGATTCAAGTAGCTTTTAACGTAAGAACTAGGCCAACCTTAGAGACCTTCCCTCGCTCAACCTGAGGGAAACTGCCTTTGACATGTCATGGTAGTCCAAGATTCCGTGGATTTCTCTTTACTCCTTAAGGATTATGTCTATGCCATGAGTTATTAAGGCTTACTCTTTTTCGTGTGATATCTTTCCCTCGATGGACGAAGTTGTGACTGTTGATCAACTTTCATTCATTGACCCCGCCTGGATTGCCTCCCCGAATGGTTCTTGTATACAGACAATATCACCCCCGCCACAAGTCAATCATGTGGCATTGTCTCCCATCACTTCAACTTTTGATGACTTATATCCAGTAGTTGATATGGTGATCTCTTCCGATAGGGTTGTTAGAGCTCCCGATCTCTTTGATTCTCGGCCACGACCTCGACATGGTGTCCTTCCAGTGTATTTCTTCCTTCCGCTGGAAGACCTCTTGAAGCCATGACCGAAGTTTTGTCCCTTGACATGTTCTTCCAGAGCATTGTCCTCTTGAATCCATGATCCGGTTATTTCTAAGGATAGTTTTTGTGTCTCCGTGGAAACATCGTTAAAAAATGAAACAGGTCTGGATTGAACCCGGATTTTCAGGATAGTTTTGTGGGTCTCCCCGTGGCAACCTCAAAATGAAACAGAGGTCCTGATTCAACCCAGATTTTCGGGAGGATAGTTTTATGCCTCAGGCAAAACTGGCTGCTTAAAAATGAAACAGGCCCTGAGCATAGTTCTTGTTTCTATGTCGCCTGCTAAAAATGAAATAGTTTTTCCCCATCTCTATTTGAGTCAAGTCCTGCTCTAGTATGAAGCTTCATTTCATTCTCATTCACAGTTGGATGAAACGTAGTTTGGGGCATTTGCCTCTGGACTTCATGTTGCAGTTGAGCCACTAGCTTCTTAAGCAGGGCTGGCACCAACCCATACATTGAAGTTCAAGCATAGTTTCTATGGTTCAAGCCAGTAACAATGAAACCACTTACCTCGAGAATAGTTTCCTCCTCGTCTGGCTTGTGTAAAAATGAAACCAGTCCAAGCATAGTTTAGTTTAGTTTTTAAGCTTGTGTGTAAAATTAAAATTCATCCCAAGCATAGTTTTGTTTTGTTTTAAAGCTTACATAAAAAATGAAAACAATCCCGAAGCAATTTTGTTCTTTCTCAGCTCATAAATACATGAGAATAAGTTACCGAAATTAGTCTTTGTTCTTTCTCGTGCTCGTAAATAAAATGAGGAATGTAACTGAGCATATTTTTTATCACTTTTTTCGGGCTCAAGAAGGTTATACTAAAAAGGAACCCTTTCGAAGTTCTCTTAAGTTCTTTTCAAACTCTAAACATGAAAAGATTGCCGAGCTTATCTTGCTATTTTCACTGCCAAAGTATTTGAAGTGCAAGGCCCTTCGAAAGGAGTAGTTTAACCCTTTTCGTCTCTGCTGGACTATCAGATCAAAACCAGAGAGTTCTCTTTTGGGCGTTTTTCCAAACTCTATAATCTTGAAAACCTTAGAGTTTTTTCTTTAGACTCATAAAACAAACATTGAAAGGCCCATATGGGACATGAGTTCTCTTGCTTTTTCGCACTCTCAAACATGAAAACCCCCAAGTTTTCTATATCCCCGACTAAACAAATTACTCATGGCCCAGAATGGGACCGAATCCACCTTCTAGGGTTCGCTATATACGGTGGATCAACCTGCTGGATGAGCCAATTGACAAGACATAAGTTATCCTCCTCAAGCCATGGTAACAAAGAGAGGTACCTTTTAAATGGTGAGGGAAAAAAATTGTATAAAGTCAGATCTAAAACCCTCAGATTCGTGGAAGAGTCGTTTTTGAATATGACACCCTTTCACTTCCTTTGTGTCTAGGTTGGAAAATCCACTTGTCTCCGGATCATACTCCTATAAGATGCAATTGTTCCGTGATCCTTGTTGTTGAGTCATTATTTTCCAAGATAGTTTTTGTGTCGTCATTATGTTCAAAGAGATGCCCAACCTAAAAATCCTTCTATTACGTCGGCCAAATTCTGCAGTCCTTTAAGACTCCTATTGCCAACCTCGAATGTAACTAATCATTGTTACCTGACTTACATCAAATTCATACTTGTTTCGCGGTCATTGATGTGGGATACATTAAGGCCCTCCTCAGATTTCAGTCTTTTCCTGTCCAATTCAACTCATTATCTAGGAATTCAACTCAGAAACTAATTGTTACCTTGGAATCTGCATGCCTCAAGTCGCCGGCGGTTTCACTATTGACCTCTCTATCGGAGATTCGGCCGAAAGTGTCTCACTCAGCCCACATTCATGATCTACGGACAATTAGTGTACCTTGGGGAGTCATTGACATTAATGGTGATTTGACTCGCACTTGTTAACAATTTTCACTAATGAATGGTAATCAAGTAGTTTCTACCATGTTTGACTTCTGCACATGTAATCACATGGCTATATATTCGCACTTTCAGGTGACGAGATTGAAAACCCTGGATATTTCTTAACAGGTCCGTGTTATGCTGGAGCATATTCAAAGGCACCGTTGCATAGATCCACATTGTGCGTCTCATGGATATGTTCAAATTTGAGCTCCTTAACACATAGATCCACAAAGTATTTTTGGTATGCCCTTATTTGAGTCATATTGCATGGATCCACAAGCAGTATGTTTGGTGGCCAGGACCTCGCCTTACTTGACATGGATCTTTGTACGCAAGCTCTTATGCTTTGAGTCATTTGTACTCAGAGTATGGGAATGCCTACCTCAGTTGATATATATTATTGTAATCAGATTTCCTTTGTTCATTAAGTGTGTTCGACCGAATCGCTCCTTGTTCCCTCATTATTATCATTATTCGACAAAGTATTTCCTATCACTTCATTCTAACTTCATACTTTGGGGGCTCTCTCGTTACACATTATTTTTGTCATCCCTATGATCGCTAATGATAAACCTATCTATTGCCTTCAGAGGGTTAGTGGCCCTAGTTCCTAAAGAGAGAAGGGAGAAGAACTTCTCTGAGAAAAGAAATTGCTTTTTCCTATGTAAAAACCTTTATAAAAAGGAAGTTCAAGTAAGTTGCTCTATAGGTAGTGGGGTGCTAGAATGACCCATCTCTGTGTTGCACTATAGCCGGTGCTAGGTGTTTGCGTGTTGCTCTATAGTGGTGCGAGAATGACCCATTCTCGGTGCCGTACCATAGCCGTGGTGTGTAAATTCCTGTACGTGGGAAAATTGAGCATCTTCTCGATGCTTCTGTAAGGAGAAGCTTCTATGTAGAGGTGGCATCCCAATGGTTTGGATCTTACTCGCTTCATGATTTAGTGGGATCATCCTAACCCTCCCTCAATCTTACCTTCAACTTATAAAAGGAGAGGAATTCCCATGGAGAAAGTTAGATTGGATAGCTTTTGTTAAAGTTTGAGCTTGGGTTAGCTTTGTTGATTCTGAGCTTTTAGCTTTGGCTTGGTTAGAGTGGCTTTGAGGATTTGCTTTGTCAAGATAGATTGTGAGCAGCTAATGACCATGGTCCTTTAATTATTGGAGTCAAAGTGTGTGTGGGGAACGAAGGACAATTGAAGGGACCTTACGACATCATGGAAATGGTTGTAATCTCTCTTCACATTTAATATGATACAAGACATGTTTCTTTCCCATAAAGTTAGATTTTACTTTATTACAACTCCCTTGATCATATGTATATAATAGCTATTGGATATATTATTTGGTTTCACTTTGGTTGGTTTGTGCTTGATCTTTAACTGCATCTAGAGCTTAGAGCCAAGCAAGGAACAACAGAGACCAGGGAAGTGATTACAGGGTACATATCTTCTTCTCACTCCAATTTAATTCAATAATTAGGATTCTAGGGAAAGTTTATATATTTCTGTCCTGTTTTGTTCTAGATCCAGGTGGATCTAGGGAGATCGGTTCGTGTCCGCACTTACGGATTAATCCTAAAACAACCCTAGTATCTAGGCGCCTTCACGCACAGAGAGACTATGGGTTGAACAGTGCATGGTTTGAGTGTATGGAGAAGAGGGATGCAAGAAAGAATGAATAAGGAACAGATGGACTGAGAATGTTGAGAGAAGAAGAATGTGCGATTGAAGAAGAGATTAGAGTATTGCATAGTGGAAAAATATTTCAGTACAATAAGAAGAGGATTGTGGTTGATAGAGAAGAGAAGCACAATGCCGTTTAGGAAAGAGACACTAGTGTAGTACTCAAGATTGAAGGAATAACACACACAAAAATAAAGGAAAAGGAAAGTGATCATCAGATCAGTCCAACATAATGAGATCTATTACATACCACTCAATCCAGACTTTGTATTGAACCTATGACCTTGTGTGCGTCTTCGAGGTCTAAACATTTCTCGTGAACACTTGTAGTTAGTGAAGGAAGAAAGGATAATAGTAAAGGTAGTTAGAGTAGTGGAAGTAGTGTGACAACCCAGAATCAGTTAGTGACACCAAGGAAGAATACTGCATGGTACAAAATGAAGAGGGTATACCCCACTTTGAGAATGTTTGTCTTCCATGGGGAAGGAACAAAATATATGGAACAACACTTATTTGTATGTGAAGCAATATGAACCATGAATCAGGTCTAGGATGATGATACCAAAATCACATAGTTAGTGATAACATTCAGAGACCGCACGTTACTCTGGTATATGAAGTATCAGTCCACTGCGCCAACGGGACAAGCCAGAACATTGGTAGACATAAGGAAATCCTTGTTAAAATAATTCCATAAATAGAAGTCTGGATCGCAGTGTATTACAGAACTAAAAGAGATCAAGCAAATGCATAATGAATCAATAATGGATATTTACTAGAGATTCAAGATATTGATGGATCGATTGACATTCCATATTCCAGATGAGAAACATAGATAATGGTTCATTGCGGGATTGTTACCACATATACAATGCCCATTGACGCAACATAAGATTATGTCACAGTCAGAAGTGCTATAGATTGCCATCAAGTTGGAAGCATCTTATGTAGGAGAGAATGGCGCATGGATGGCTCAGGTTCAGTTGCGGTAAGCAACATTGACAATTCAGTTACAAGAGCTTGCTAAAGGGAAGGAAAAACATGAAGAAGTATGCTTTGTTACACACATAAAGGAAGGTCATCATAAGAATGAGTGTCCAAACTTTAAAGATTATTTGGCTACATAAGCTTCGAATCCCTTGGCCATAGGAGGAGGGGTATGGTGTGAGATATGCAGAATGATGGGTCATCATCCAACCACTTGTCCCTTGATGTAGAAATATCAGAGTAATTCCAATAACTTATTTTGTAATATTTGTAAGTCAGTAGGACATGATGAAAAGGATTGTCGCGCACTTGATATCATGAGAGAACACACTGCAGATTCATATAGAGTTCAAGGGGAAGATAAATTGGAAGGAGGGGTGCCACAATATAATACTCTGAGGGGATAGAATCAAGGAGGAAGAGGAGGATTCCAAGGTTGGAGAAGAGGAGGATTTGATAGAGGAAGAGTATCGATTATCTGTTATAACCGTAACCATCCTGAGCATTTGGTGCGATATCATTCAAACCCTTGTACAAAGTGCACATACTGTAGACAACTAGATCATGCGATGAAAGACTTTCCTTAATTGACCTCAAAGTGGTAGGAAAAGAGGATTCATAATGTGCAAATGATAGCAGTGGAAGAGCATGATGATCGACCTAAGGTAGAAACAATTATGCATGCAAGAGAAAGAACATAAGTTAATGCGAAAGAACAAGGAATTCAGACTCACCAGTGGGTTAGGATAGCAACATAACCTCCTCCAACATTTGACCCATGGAAGGAGAGAGACACATATAAGAAATAAATAAAGGAGATGCTAGAAACTAAATGGGTAGCATCAACTTCGTAACCTGTGTATGACAGGACACCTGCGTATGACATGCCTCCAGTCTATGATCACTCGACGATGAAAAGGAAAATTGAGAAGGTAAGTACTCTAAAAAAATTCTTAAAGATTTTCTTAGAACTAATGAAGGATGAAACTGCATTGAATGCATTGCGCGGGATGATTGACCAGTGCGTGCAAGATAAAGAAGCACTTGGTGCGCACCGAGCAGTTAACCAGGTATAGTGTAAGGAAATGATGAATATGGAATTCCTACTTAATTCTCAGGTAGGAGACTATGATATGGATAATATCATCTTGGATATGGGATCTGATGTGAACGTCACTCCAAAGAAGACAGGGGAAATGATGGGAAAACCAAAGTTGATCTAGTCACCATATCAGTTGAGGCTAGCAAATCAACACAAGATTGTTCTGATTGGAAGACAAATAGGGGTGAATTTTAACATCGATGGAGTGTGCAACACATTATATTTTGAAGTAATCGAGATAGTGGATGGTAGTAAACCTTATCAAATGTTACTTGGACATGATTGGGATTTCGATAACTAGACCATTATTGATTTGAGAAAGAGACAAATGATATTTGAAGTAGCAGACATGAGAGTTACTACGCCATTAGATCCCATAGAAGGAAGGTGATATGTGGAACCGACAAGGGGAAAATAACTTGATAACCTTTACAACATGACCACGCGGATGGATGACTATATTAATACTACTACTGAGGGTGTACTCATTTGGCGAAGTATTAGTTCTTGCATGTCAGATTCAGAAGAAGCCCTGGAACATTGGAAACATAGATTACATGAAGTATCTACAAGGAGATGTGCTCATATCACCTGCACATTGTGCTAGATTGGAACTGAGGAATGTGATCCCCTGAAGTATGATGGACTAACATATGTAGATAATTTTGTAAAATAATTTGAATTGTAGATACCATATCAACAAAGACTGCTAGCTTTAGATATTGCGCTAAAAGCGACTCCTGCAAGATGGTGTGTTGCACATAAGAATAGAATAGAGAATTGGAAGCAATGTATAAGGCTGTTATAGGTCAGGTTTGGAACATAAACTGAATAAACTACGCAGGAGTATACTGGGTTGAGTTGTCTTACAGATCATCTTACACATTGCACTGTTGGATATGTGTTATATTCTTTGCAAAAATAGAACTAGTGTCTACATTGTGCTAGACTTGTAGCGGGGTAAGAGGGGGGTTGCAGGAGTTCGGGGGGAAACACCCCCGAAAATTTATTTTTCCTCGGTTTTTGTGTCCATTTATGGGAGGTTTTTTGGCACTTGGTTTTTTCATTGGTGGTTTTCTATTTCCGATTAAGGAATTAGTGTTGTTGACTAATCCAAGTCATTGGATTAGGGTTTCGGATGTCGTTGGCTCCTATATGTATATTGTATTGTAAATAATGTATAATGTGAATGAATATAGAATATGTTGGGTTTCCCGGTTTGGGCGACGAGGGGAAAAATATTTGTGTAATGTGTGTATTTTCCATTGTATCTTTTCTGTTCTTTTATTGAAAATCAGTTTGCAGTAAAATATTGTACAAGGTTAAAATCTACATTTGGTATCATAGAAATTATTGGCTTCAAGGGGATGCCTTTGTGGTCAGGGATTTGGCTCGGGACTGTGATAAGCCTTGTTATAGTGGGAGATCTGCGGTATTGATTCTTTAAGTGAAGAGAAATGGAAAGCAATTCAAAAGCAGAGATAGAGAAATTTAATGGGCAAAGTTTTGATCTGTAGAAGCTCAAGATGGAAGATTTGTTGGTAGATAGAGATCAATGGGTCACGGTGGATCTAGGTACTGCACATACATGACCGTCAACATATGACTGGAAAAAGTTGGATCGGAAGGAAAAGAGAATAATTTGATTGTGTCTCTTAGATTCAGTATTATTGAATGTGTCAGGGGAAGCTACAACCAAGGAGTTATGGGATAAGTTGGGGAACTTGTATCAGTCTAGGTCCCTAGTAAATAAATTGTTTCCAAATAAAAAGTTGTAAAACTTGAGGATGAGAGATGTAGACTCAGTGACAAAGCATTTGAACACCTTCAATACTGTGGTAAGCCAGTTGTTATCTATTGAGATTAAAATTTCAGATGAAGATAAGTGTATTAGTTTATTGTGCTCTTTAACATACTCATGGGATAGTCTGGTTGTGGCCATAGGTTGTAATACAACT
This sequence comes from Picea sitchensis, assembly GCA_010110895.2. Classification (NCBI taxonomy): domain Eukaryota; kingdom Viridiplantae; phylum Streptophyta; class Pinopsida; order Pinales; family Pinaceae; genus Picea; species Picea sitchensis. Next base: position 42,189 of record SNQJ01S0088531.1, read on the forward strand.
ATCTTGAGTTTCAATGATGTGGACTCTTCCTTGTTGTTGGAGGAGATGAGACAGAAGAACATGGAAGGATAGAGCACAGATGCATTATTTGTAAGAGGGCGCTTTGAGGAAAGAAATATATATAAGTCCTCAAGTGGGAGATCTAATTCTAAGTGTAGATCTAAATCTCCTAGAAAGTTTGTAAAGCTATGCCGGAGATGTGGAAAAGAAAATCACTTCAAGGAGAAATGTAGATCCAAAAGTGTTGAGAAAATTAAGGGATCTGAAGGTGCTCCCTCTATAGAGGAAAAGACCTCCAAGGAAGAAGGAGGATATGTGTACTTGGATTCTTCAAGCACACATGCAGATCATGAGGCATGGCTAGTTGAATCAGGTGAATCTTTTCATATGACTCCCCATAGGGAGTGATTCTGTGAATATGAAATGTATGATAGAAGTAATGTTTTCCTAGGTGATGACTTGACAACCAAAATCATAGGATGAGGAAAAATCAAGTTGAGTATCATATATGGAAGGATTAGAACACTTCCTGGTGTTCTAAACATCCCAGGATTGGCCAAAAAATTGATTTCTGTAAGAAAAATGGACGATGCAGGGGTAAAAAAAGTATTTGAAAAGGAAACCTACATGATGGTTCTAGGAGCAATGGTGTTGCTGAAGGGAGTTTGGATTGGAACGTTGTATAAGCTGCAGGGAAGTACTATTAGTAATGGGTGCAATAGTTCCATTGTTCCTGATATTGGAGCAGAAGAATAAAAAACTCCTACAATCTTTGGATAAAAGGTTATGATGTGGTATCAAAGACTGGGGCATATCAGAGAGAAGGGTCTTCGACTACCACATGGTAAATGTATGTTTGAAGGTATGTCTAATAACTCTATGGATTTTGATTTATGTGAAAATTGTGTATATGGGAAGCAAAATCAGGTAAGATTCCCCTATGGTGTAATGAGGGAAGAAGCAATTTTGCAGCTAGTGCACAATGATGTGTTTGGACCTGTGACGGTTCAATGATTGGGAAAATCTGTGTACTATGTCTCATTTATAGATGAATTCTCGAGGAATACTTGGATATGTTTCCTCAGGAAGAAATATGAAGTCTTTGACAGGTTTAAAGAGTTTAAGGCTCTTGTTGAGAATCAAACAAAGACAATTATTAAGGTGTTGAGGACAGATAATGGTGGAGAGTTCTATGGGAATGAATTTGAAGAGTTCTGTAAGAAGTGTGGTATAGAAAGGAAGAAGACTAATCCATATACAACTCACTAAAATGGAGTTGTAGAAAGGATTAAAAATACCATTGGGTTGTTATATTATTTGTAGTGAAGGTCGAAGTTAAGGTAGATCGACAACAAGTCAAAGATCAAGGTGAATTGATAGGATAAAGTCGAAGTCGAAGGTTGAGGCAGTTCAACATGGTAAAGGAATCAACAACAATTCAAAGAGGTCAACCAACATGAGGTTGACATGCTGACGTGTGGCGACCGATTGAAGACTGAATGAAGGATGAACGGTAGTCGACTGGTAATACAACTTGGAGTCGAATGTAACAAAATCTCGAGATTTGTGGGATTTGTAGCCAATGATCTGCATGGATCTGTAACCATTTTTCAGTGCCAAGTATTTAGGTTTTTTCCTATTGTAAAGACTATAAAGAGGCATGTTGTAAGGACATAAAGGTTAATGAATCAATGAATCGTAGGATAGCCAGCCTTTAGAGAAATATTTAGATGTAGGTTGTTGGTCATGCAGATGTAAGCCAGATTGGCTACAAGATTTTTCTTACACATGCAAGAGGGTATGATGTCGATTGTGTCTTAGGTGTGGACCAAGGTTATACATGTAACCTTTTATTTAGATTGAATAAGACAACAAGAGAGAAAAACTCTCAAGGAATGTTGGTTTCCTCGGTTTGGGTTTCTAGGGTAAAATATTTGTGTAATGTGTGATTGCTTTGTCATTTATGTTATTGATTAAATTCTTCTTCTCTTATGCTATGTTTAGTGTGGAAGTGTCTCTCATTTCCTGAGAATGATGTTCATGATGGAAAAAGAAAGGTGTATGCTTAATGGTGCTAGGTTAGGGAAAGAATTTTGGGCAGAGGTAGTGGGTATTGCATGTTACCTAGTCAATTGATCACCCTCATCAACACTGGATGTCAATACTCCACATGAGGTATGGACTGGTAAGAAAACCTCTCTCACACATCTCAAGGTATTTGTCTATGAGGCATATTTTCATGTTCCAAAGGAAAACATGAGTAATATAGATAAGAAGGTTGGAAAGCGTATCTTTATTGGGTATAAATATGGTCTCAAAGGTTATAAGCTTTGGAACCTAGAAACTAAGAAGGTTGTGTATAGTCGAGATGTGGTATTTCGAGAAGAACCAAAGAAAATAGAGTTTTATCCAAAGGATGATGAATCAGACTCTATAGAAGAACATGAATCAGAAGAACAAGATCCTCATACTCGAGTATTGAGGAGATGGGTGCAGGAAGAAAGGCTACCGAAAAGGTATACTCCACCTGATTTCCGTTCAAATTTTTCTTTGTCTATTACTGATGATGATCCTAGAACTGTTAGGGAAGAAATGGATTCGGAGGATCGAAAACTATAGAAAAATGTCATGGTTGAAGAAATGACAGCCTTGGATAAGAATGAGGATTTGGATCTAGTGGAGTTTCTGACTAGAAGAAAACCCATTGGTGCTGCAAATTTCATTTTGGGCATGGAAATTAAAAGAGATCGGAAAAACTGGAAACTATGGTAAAATCAGAGAACATATGTGGAGACAATATTGAAGAGGTTTAATATGCAGGAATGTAAACCGGTTAGGGTCCCTATTCCTGTAGGTGTAAAGTTATCCACGGACCAATGTCCCAAGACACAGGAAGAGGAGGAGGACATGTCTCATGTTTCATATGCGAGTGTGGTTGGCAGTTTGATGTATGAAATGGTTTGTACTAGACGATACATTACAGTGCATGGAGTGGGAGTTTTGAGCAGGTATATTTCAAAACCAAGGAAGGAGCATTGGACAATAATAAAAAGAGTTTTCAGGTATGTGTGTGGCACTACTAGTTATGGATTTTGTTACCAAGGAAGACCAGGTTTGGACAAAGTGTTGTACATACATGGCTTTATGGATGCATACTGGGATGGAGATCTGAACTGTAGAAGATCTACAAGCGGGTCTGTGTTTAACCTGTTTGAAGGAGCAATAAGTTGGATGAGAAAAACATAGTCTGTAGTGGCACTTTCAACTACAAAAGTTGAATACATGGAAATCACTCATGCAATCAAGGAAGAAGTATGGTTACAAATATTGTGTTCAGGTATTGGATTTGGCACAACAAGCTACAAGGATAGAGTGTGAGAGTTAGAGTGCAATTTTTCTGGCGAGGAACCCAACTTATCATTCAAAGATAAAGCATATTGATGTTCAATATCACTTTGTGAGAGACATGGTTGAAGAAAATAAGGTGTTGTTGACGAAGGTGGATACTTTAAATAATGTTGTATATTCATTAACAAAATCTATGAGAACTGAGAATTTCTCTTGGTGTAGAGGATCTATGGGCATTGTTTCCCTGGATTGTTAACTATGTAACCCTGTAACTCCCTGTATGCAAATAAAACAAGAAGTGGGAGAATTTTGGATATGTGTTATATTATTTGCATGACTAGAACTAGGGTATACATTGTGTCAGGTGCGTAGGGGTGTAAGAGGGGGGTTGCAGGGGGTTGGAGCACCCATAATTTTTTTCCTCGATTTTTGTGTCCATTTTGGTTGGTTTTTCGGCACATGGTTTTTTCTCTGAATGTTTTCTATTTCTGATTAAGGAATTAGGGTTGTTGACTAATCTATTTCATTGGATTAGGGTTTTGGATGTCGTTGGTTCCTATATGTACATTGTATTGTAAACAATGTATGATGTGAATGAATATAGAATATACTAGTTTTCCCAGTTTGGGTTTCCAGGGGAAAAATCTCTGTGTAATGTGTGTATTTTCCATTGTATATTTTTTGTTCTTTTATTGAAAATATGTTTGCAGTAAAATATTGTACAAGGTTAAAATCTACATGCAATGTGACATGGAGCTCAATACTTAAGCAAGAATGGACACACTTGTTTGTACACACTTTGGACATGATCTCAAAGGACTGGAAGTACGCAAAGGAACAATGGATTGGGAAGATTTGAATCGCAACTTCATGGTAAATTTCAAGTTTGAACATGATTCCCCTTCAGTAGACACAACCTTGTATATTATCAAGAACAAGATCTTTACATTAGAAAACTTGATGATACCAACACCCTTATGTAGTGTGCCTAGATATTTTGTGACTGTTCAAGAGGTTTTGGAATGCTATAACGTTGCTGGAGAAGAATAGGAGGACAAAGACTCAATAAACTTACAAATACCAGAAACCGAAGGAGAGTGCATCGTAGAGGGCCCCTATCTTGAATCTACCGAGTATGAAAAGAAGTTGAAAACACACAAAGTGAATATTGGTATGAAGGATAATCCCAAGTTCGCAAACATTGGATATTACGGGAATGAAGAAACTATCGAGAAGATTGTTGATTTGCTGTGCGAATACCAAGACCTTTTTCCAACTATATTTTCAGAAATGAAAGGGATTTTTGGGGAGCTAGGGGAGATGAGGATTCCTTAGAATCTAGATGCCAAGCTAGTGAAGCAGAGACTATACTGATTCAACCCAATATATAAAACAAAAGTGAAAGCATAAATAGATAAGATGCTGGAAGCTGAGATTATTGAACCTGTCGCAAAGTTAGAAAGGATCAGTCTGATGGAGATCAAGGACAAGAAAACATGTGGAATAAAAAAATGTGTGGATTTGCGGAAATTGAATGATGGTTTCTTACATGACTCATTTTCTACTCTATTTACAGATGAAGTTTTGGAGAATGTAGGAGGACAAGAAGCTTACTCATTTACTGATGGATTCTTTAGGTATCACCAGATTAAGATTGCGTAGGAGGATAGGCATAAGACACCATTTGTGATAGAATGGGGGTGTTATCAGTATACAACCATTCATTTTGGGTTGAAAAATGCACCAATAGTATTTTCCCGAGTTTTTGTTGCAACTTTTAAAAAAATTATTCATAAATTCCTAGAAGTATATTTGGATAATTGGACAATGTTCAATTTGTTGAAGGACCATATTGAAATTCCATGCTTGATGTTGGACAGATGTAGATAGTTCCATATTTTATTGAACTTGAAGAAGTGTATTTTTTGTGCACCATTTGGTATCTTGTTGGGTCATGTAGTATGTAAACAAGGACTTTTAGTTGATCCTGTGAATATTATTGTTATGGTTTATTTTCCACCACCTACTTTAGTGCGATAACTGTGAGCAACATTGGGTCACATGGGGTACTACAGAAAGGCTATTAGGGGATACCCACATATCACAAACCTGTTGGAAAATTGTTGAAGAAGGAGGTCAAGTTTCAATGGAACGAGGAATGTCAGCAAAGTTTAGATACTTTGAAGCATAAACTCGTTACTGCACCAATTTTAGTATTTTCATATTGGAAGAAGGAATTCCATTTCCATGTAGATTGATCATCTATATCGTTAGATGCATTTCTATCTCAACTAGGGGAAGGAGGTTTGGATTATCCCATTGTATTTTCCAATAGGAAGTTTTCGATTACTGAACAAAAGTATACTACTACATAGCATTAAGGACTGGCAATGGTGTATGCACTACAAAAGTTTAGCCATTATCTAATAGGATCACATTTCAAGATGTACTCGGATCATTATGCGATGAGATACTTATTCAATAAGCCAGTTTTGGGGGGGAATATATGTAGATGGTTGTTATTATTTCAGGAGTATGATTTTGAAGTGATTGTGAAACCAAGAAAATTAAATTTAGGACCTGGCCATTTGTTGTGCATATTAACAAGGGAAGATGCAAGAAATTTGGATGAAAATATACCAGAGGTGCACTTGTTTGCAGTACATATGGTCGATGATTACTTTGAAGATATTTTCCAATTCTTGAGCACAAGAGTAGCCCCACCTGACTTTAAAATTGCACAGAATAAATAGTTAGTAGTAAAGGTAACATATTATCAGCTCATAGCATGGAATTTGTATAAGTTAGGTGCAGATGGTATTATTTGGCAATATGTATTGGAGCACGAGAGGCCTATAATACTATCAGAGGCACATGAAGGAATTACAGGAGGCCACTATGCAGGGAAAGCGATGGCTCAGAAAATTTTGCAAGCATGGATTTGGTGGCCCACCCTTCATAAGGATGCTAAGGAGTTATGTCATACTTGTGATGTTTATTAGTGAGTTGGGAATCCATCCAGAAGAGATGAGATGCCTTTAATACCATAAGTTATGTTGAAGGATTTTGACAAATGGGTAGTTGATTTCATTGGACAGATCAACCCACCAACCAAAAGGTCAGGAGCAATATATATAATCACTATGACAAATTATCTGACTTGATGGGTTGAAGTAGAACTTGTCAGAGATTGCAGATCAAAGACTATTGCATGGTTTCTATTTGAAAATGTTGTTACGAGGTTTGGATGTCTTAGAATCCTTATGAGTGATCAGGGGACCCATTTTTTGAATAAAACAATTTCTTCTTTGATAGAATAATTTCATATTTATCATCAGCAGAGCACACCTTATCATCCTTAGGAAAAAAAACACTGGAAGTGTTTAATAAGATCCTAGAGCATGCACTGACAAAGATATGTAGTGTAAGTCGCGAGGATTGGTAACTAAGGATTCCTGCAGTACTATGGGCATATCAGACTACATGTACGAAGTTGACAAGACATACACCATTCTGATTAGCATGTGTCCAGGAAACAATTTTTCCCATGGAGTTTGTTGTCCAGAGTCTACGCATTGTCGCGCTGACAGAGCTCATTGATTTTGGCACATTAGAGAAAATATTGTCACATCTAGTGGAACTAGAGGAAGAACGCTTTGTTGTAGGATTTCATCAACAAGTTCATAAAGCGTATGAAAATGGATGTCATAATAGACAGATTAAATAAAAGAGGTTCTAAATAGGAGACCTGGTTTTTCTCTATGACAACAAATTTTTGCAGCACCCTCGAAAGTTCCAAATGCACTGGTTGGGTCCATATGTGATAATATTTGTGACAGAAGCAGGTGTTGTTCAATTGGAGAAATTGAATGGGGAAATCATGGAAGGATTGGTCAACAATAATTGACTGAAACTGTATAGGGATAGTTGTCCTTCCGCCAACTATCTTGACTACGCAGTATGTGTACCATAATATCTGTATTATAGAAAAAGAAAAGAAAAAGAAAATAAAAAGTAAGAAAAGAAATAAAAGAGCTGAGGCAAGTCACAATAAGCAATTGAAAAGACAAGAGGCTTGAAGTTTTGAATCAGGCATTGTTCAAAGAGTCAAATTAACAGAAAAATAGATGAATAAGAAAACGTTGTGGAAAGGAAGGAAAATTGAACTATGCGCAAAAGGGAGAATTAAATAACTCAGGTAAAGACAAAAGATAAAACACAATGGTGATACAGTGGGAACACATAGTCATAAATTAAAAACGACGACAATATTTTGAAAGGATGGCAAATCTCGACCATGATTCACCGAAAAATATGAAATTAATGCAGGATTTGTACGAGAATTGAATGTGAATAAAAATGGATGAGACTGAGAATTTGGGTGCGGAGAGGAAGATAACATCTTGAAACAACCTATAAAACAAGACGAGGGATGACGATAAAGGGTTATTGTTGCATGGACATTCGAAGAGATTAGAGAGCTAGAGAAGAGTTGAGTTAGTTGTAGACAGAGCTAAGTTACATAAATTCATGGTGCAACCAAAGGCAGGAGCATCCACATCACGGACTAAGAAAGTGCACACTAAGAAGGCATCAATATCGGTGGAGGAAGAAATACCGAGAGCGAAGTCATCAGATCCAATCAACTTTCCTAGGGCTTATGTGCCACCCAAGAAGCCAACGACAAAGCAAGTTAGAATGCCCAAGAATTCGAAGTATGACCTTGTTACACCAATGATTCCACGTGTTATCCCTAAAGTTTTCACCAGACTGTTATGGGGAAAAGCTAGAGAACCTCAATTATTGCAATGATTGATTAAAATGTTGGTCTAGTGGATCATATAGGCTGGGTATCTCGGATGGAATAATCGAGCATGTATGGGTTCAGATCATCAACACTTCATTAGTCATAGGCATTCACATTGAAAGCTAGACACTTAAATGAGCAATAAAAGAAAAGGAAACTTACATGAATATATAAGCTAACAATTTGTTCATCTTACATATTCATAAGGAAGACATTCAAATTCAAAATGATATTTTAAATCAGAATACAGTGCTTGAATAAAAATCACATAGAACAGACAATTAACAACAAACTCTTTTCCGCAATTAGATATGAATTGTATGACAACCAATGCATTGAAAAAATGATCTTTTGTATTCAAATAAGAAGAAATAATACATAGTTACAATAAAAGAACAATCTAACCCTAAAAATGTTTCAATCTCTAAGAATAAATATTATAGGTAATGTATCTCTTCCCATAAAATCTCCCAATCTTTCCATATTCCTCCTAGGCTCCCCTGGACCCCTCTACATAATAAAATATATAGAAGCTTAATTACCAATTCGTATCCCAAAATCATAGACCGAGACTCCTTAAAACTAAACATCACAAAAAATGATGCAAGAATACTAAAATAAGATCCACAAATTGTGTTTAGAGCTGCTTCATTGAATCTAAATTTGATAAGCTCTGCCACCTGTTGATTTTATGCCTAAAAATATGGGATTAAAATTAGTTTATGTTGCCAAGTGTTTTTCCTTTGCTTTTCATTTGGATAAGCCGAATCTCCGTCAGGGCATTTGAAGTTGTGAACTATATGGATGGAATTTTGATGCATGGCACATAGTATGAACCTTGTGGTCTTTCCTTCGGCATTCAGGTGCTTCGTGGGTTCTTTTCCTTAACACCTGGTTTCAGGAGTATTTCCATCAGCACTCAAAACCTATGCATAAATGTTGGACACATATAAAACCCTAAGGTTCTGGTAAGCTCTGTGTTAAATCTCCTTTTGTCACTTTGGACAATCATTGGCCCTCACGAGGGCTATGCCTTAACATTCGAACATTTGGAGGCTTACCTTAGTACTTGTGTGGCAGTCTTAATGCCTGTATTTGTCAGGATTCTCCTTTGAGTGCTTGATGTGCATGGCGGTTTTTTTTCATTATGGGAAATATCCCACATGAACTAAGTATAAAATTCTCCAAGTGTTTATATTGTCGAACGCCCACAACATCATTCGACGCGTAGTACATGGTCTTTTGGCCCCTTGTGGTATCCCTCTTTAGCGCTCGAGCTTGACATTTGGTGCTTGCGATGTAATATTGGCTCTTTTTCTTGGGATATTATATGACATATGAAATCAAGTAAGAGATTGGTTTTCGAGGCCAATATTTTTTTACCAAAAATATTTTAAAGCCCCTTTATTTTAAAATAAAAACATTTGAAACATGCATATATCCCAAGAGGTAATATACAAAAAGTCACAAGAAATTTATAGATCCAAACACCTCAAGCACCACACTTCTTAGCAATTTTTCCCGTGTGATGAAATTCATGGCCTGTGCTGCTAGAATAAATAGGTTTATGTAGCGTATTATTGGTCAATAATTCTATTTTTTGCACTACCAAAACCATGACCTTTCTACAACGAATAAAAATATTGACTTAGAAACTTAGGTACTAACATTGGATCCTTCTGGGGATGGTATCCTCCCTGTGAGGTACCAAGAACTTGAATACCACTGCCTTCTTCCATTATGATTTATGAAAATTGTACTTACTGAGCATGCTATGATACCAACCCTTCTCATAAAACAATCCATCCACTGCAAACCAACATGCTATGTACAGAGAATGAAAACTAAATGATGACTTTGATAATAAACTAACAAGAATCTAGATCAATGCTTCTCCATTGGGCCATAGAGTCACTATTTATGTTGAGACGTGGGCCATAGAGTCACTATTTATGTTCACAAGGGGACGTGAGCCCCCGACGATCAAATTGTATGTCTTTGAACATTTGAGTGAAAAATGTGTAACACCGAAGAGGGGATGATGTGGGAGTCCAGAAGTGAATTTGTATATCGCAGAAGGCAAAGTGTTGTTTCCAGGTCACGGAACAATGGAAGTGCAATTTAGAGACCGCCTGGGTGGGAAACCGTGATAAAAAAAGTGGCTAGGTATGGAAAGGGGAAGCGCTCGATCGGAATCATGATATAAAAGAATGAATAAAAATATGAACCCATGAATCTGCCAACCCGTGCAACAACACATTTTCAGAAAAAAAACGACTAAGTAATCAGAAAGAGAAACTACAAGGGAAAAAGAAAGGGGAATTTGGTTAAGTATAGAAGAGGGAAAAGAAGGGGATAAAAGAGTGGGAAAATAGAAAAGAGAAGGGAAATTTCCGTAAGAGGGAATTGGTCTCAAACAATCCCCATTGTTGCAAAACCATCATTTTCTAGTCCAATATTTTATCCACTTACTCGTTTTCTTTTTTGTTTGTACCATTAAAAAGGGTGCGAGAAAATGCTTTGTTGAATATTTGTTTTTATTGAAACTTGTGGGAGTAATTGTGTTCTTGATACATTCTTCCATGACATTGACATATTAACTTAAGTATTAAAATTCTTGCATGATGGGTTGTTAGCATTAAAACTTAATAATTTCATGTCTAGAAACAACAATGATGATATTGAATTTTAATATTGTAGTTGATTTCATAGTCCCATTTGACTACAACCACCATAGATCAGTTTTTTTTTTTTTTCGCGAAGAAGAAATTTGGTAATTTCATTAATAAAGTAAAAAATGCTCAAATAGAGGTGAGGGGATGGAAAACTAATAAAATGTTTCCTTTTGGAGTAAGGAATCAAGGAAGAAAAAGGTAAATAAGAAATCGTTTGCTCAACA
>SNQJ01S0088533.1:338-20667 GCA_010110895.2 Picea sitchensis
AAAAAAAAAAAACATCACCGTTGAACTCCTCTCGGAAAAACAAGAAAAAAAAGTATAAACATTGCTATGTTTGGACAATATACCTCATGGCATGCATGTCGAGACAATACCAAATTAGGCTCCTCTCCTTACATGAAAATTTATGCAATCATACGATAATTGACCTTGGGATCCATTCTTGCATTGGGATCTGCAATATCATTTGGATCTGTGCATGTCTTGGGATTTTTTCCCATAAATAGGGCGCGGGTGGCCTAAACCCCATCTATAATTTTAGGTAGGAAATAAATATTAGTTAGTGGGAATTCCTTAACAAGCGGCACATTTGGCACAATGGTAAAGGCATGGTACTATATTAGGGGAGGTCGCGGGCTCAAACCTCTGTGATCCCCTCCTTTGTTGGTGCTTTGCTATAATGTATGATATATATATTGTTTGTTTGTTATGGTTTATAACCAAAGTTTTTAATAGCCCCTTTGTGGGAACATAGGTGTGGTCATATTTCAATAAATATAACCTCATACAATGGGTTTAGGGCTAGGCCCTCATCCCTTTTTGTCATTGGATAAACCTTTGACCAAGGTTAAATATTATTTCTAACACATATGATTAAGAAACAATGTAGTGTTGTGATGGTAGAAGGACTTGGATAAGGTCTTGGGAGGTCACAGGTTCGATCCTATGAACTCCCATAAATTTTTTATATAACCTTAACCATGATAGGCCAATGAGGGACTGCCACATGTGAGTCTCTCATTAGCTCCCTTGTTCCATGTATCAAAACATTATTAGTTCATTAGGACTGTACGAACTGCCACATCACCTGTCTGGTTGGATGTATGGTCATTCCATGTGTCACCCTTGCAGTGGTGACACGTTTCACTTGTGATGCTTTCACTTTTTCCTAGTTTGACCTAAACTTTGACCATCCATAAATTTTGCATATGAACTCCATTTAAGGTGATTTTTACGTCGTTGGAAATCTATCCCCGAGCTCTAAGCAATGATGTAGTTTTCAAGAGAATTTGATATTATCCAATTTTGATATTTATTGTATCCTCATGGACCTTTGTGATCATTTTGGATCCTCCTAGACCTCTGTGAGAGTTCCTAGATCCTCCTAGATCACCAATACCCATAATTGTGATCCCCATAGTTGTCATCATCAACAACCTATCCATAATAATTCACTATTACTCATTCCCATCTTGACATCCCTCCCTTGATCTAATTATCCCCTTGATGATAGATCACTTTATGTCCATTTGGTACTTCGACTATCACCATTGGTAGTCATTAGTTATGATTTGACTAAGGGAATTTTTGTGTCATCATTCTTGACCACCTCATCCAAAATTATCAAAATCAAACCCCATTATAACATTGGTACCTGGTTTATCACAGTTAGTTTCAAGGGACCCTCCATCCTTTATTAGTTGTGGATTCATTCTTGTCGACCTTAGCACATGTTTTACAAGAATGTTGTGGTACCTTGGTTCTCATTTCTCTCAATAATGACAAACCCTATACTAAAAAAAGAGATTAATCATTGTTGGATGATCTCATTGATCCCCTTGATGTTTGGCATAAACTCATCACACATGAAGAAGGGTTTTACCTTTTGATAGTTGCAACTTCTAGTTCTAGTTGAAGATATATGGCCTTTTTAGGCCATCAATGCCATCAAGAGTGAGAAGTTATAATATTTTCTTCCTTTAGGTTCTTGGTACCCCTCTCATCAAAGTAGTTCTTTACAATTTATTGGTGCCCTCAAGGGTGATGCATATTTCTACATCACATATTTTATAGTTACAACACCATGTACAATTTCTCAAAAATTTCATCATGTTCAGACCTTGTTGGCACAAGGGAAGACCCGGGGTTCAACGCTTCAACAACGCACCAACAAAACCCTAACTATCGGCCCTTTCAGCAACACCTGCGAAGAAGATGAAGTCTCACCCGAGGTAGAGGCAGGGGGGTTGCAGGACTCAAGTGTTTACAACCTAGCTGGGACACAGATCTGTGATCACAATTCTTTAACAGAGCACTTAGCAGTTAACATCCATTATTCTTTAACCATTATTCACATCATAGGTAAAACCTTAATTACAGAACAACATAGTATTCGACAAGATCTAACACATCCATGAACTTAGCATATAGAAATAGATCATATCTAACATTCATTCATATCACTAAGCATTAAACATTCATCTTGAATAATCACTAAGCAAATAAATACACAACCACATGAACAACATAGCACAAAGAACCATAACATAGGATATACGTGGTTCACCCCCAACGTGGGGCTATGTCCACCAACTCTTTGTCTTCTTTATTATCTTCTTTCAATCCTCTTACATGCACAAAGCCACAACACCCACTCTGCATAGGACAGGATATATACGCACACCTCGCCATATCCTCCTTCCCTGAGTTTGGCACAGCACATAGCCTTCTTACGACCACTTGCACTTAGCTCTACAAGTTCCCAACACACAGTATGCACAAAGCATTTACAACTATTTGCACTTAGCTCACTAGCTTACAACTGACTTAGCACCTCCTACTTACATCGCCAAGCTACTTATTTATACTTTACAAAAGGGGCCTAAACATGGGTAAACCCATGGGTCGACATCCCATACTCGTTACATAAACCCTAAACCCAAAAATCCCACGAAAGGGGGCGATATCCCACGCTCTCCGCTTCGCCTAGTGCTTCGTCTTCGACCAGCCTGGAAAAGTCCAAAAAAATGGTCAAACACGACCAAGGATCTCCAAAACTTGGTCAGGGGACAACAGGCCCCCAACACTCACCCGTGACTCATCCCGAGTCACTCTGATCTGGGCAACTCTACTTCGAAGGCCTCAAGCTTGGCTCAAGCTGCTTCAACCTGCTGCTTCGCCCTGTTGTTGCTGGGTCCTCTGCAAGGCGCTCATAGGTCTGCGCACTTCGACTACTTAATTTCTTTCATTCTAATACCAATTCCTTCATTCGTTTGACTGCGCTTTGAGCAGCTTCCTCCCTCTGATATCACACTTCCTGCAGAGTGCTTGGCATAGCTTGTAGTTCCAATTCTGCCACTCTTGCTTGAAGTTGTTGAATAGCTTCAGCGAGCTTATCCACTTGACTCTCCACTTTGTCTTATTCTATTTGTGTAAGGCCCAACACAGAGCAAAGTGCTCTTGTGACTGCTTCTTTAACTCCATTCTGCTCTGTGAGCAACTGTTCTTTTTCATTCTAGATCTGTGCTTTATCCTCTGCAAACTTCACCTGCAGGTCATCTTTCTCTTGCTTCACAACCCGACGTTGCTCTAGGGACTCTTCTTTTTCTTGCTTTAATGCCTCTGTGGCCTGCTCCTTTTCCTCTTGGACCCGATGAAGGTGAGCCTCTATTCAATATGCTAATCTGTGTAGTTGGGTAGGCTCATCTCCTACTTATATGTCCACTGCTGACAACGACGTAGTAGACACTACGCAACGCGAATAAAGAGCCTACTATACCCCTTTGAGCCTCGCCTTAATCCTGTCAAAAATTGTCTCCTGTTTGGCTTCCTTCACTGCAAAATGTCCTCTGAGGTATCTAACACAGTGGTGATGATGAGGTCAATATCATCTACTGTGAGCACAGTTTGAAATGAAGGTTTATTGGCTTTTGACTTCTTTCACGACGAAGGTTTCTTCAAGGAACCCTTTCTTTTCTTGGATGTCTTAGCCTCCGTGATGGGATCCTTAGGCGGTGTCACTTCACCATGTTCTTGTTTTTTTTCTTCCCCTTCATCCTCTTCTTTGTCTATTTCTTTACCTCCTCCTCCTTCAGGTGAATCTGGGGTAGTTTCCTTTAATGCACTATTCAATTCTTGTACCTCTTCCTTCTTTTTCTTCCTGTTGTTGTTGGGTGCATCATATTCTTCTCAGGTGACTACAGGACTTTTG
Source organism: Picea sitchensis (assembly GCA_010110895.2). Classification (NCBI taxonomy): domain Eukaryota; kingdom Viridiplantae; phylum Streptophyta; class Pinopsida; order Pinales; family Pinaceae; genus Picea; species Picea sitchensis. The sequence goes on from SNQJ01S0088533.1 coordinate 4,285, forward strand.
ATGAGATCGGGGTCAGAGAGTTCTATCTATTCGACTGGTATAAGGAACTTTGCAAGCCATTCCTTGGTTATTTCTTCCATGTCCTCCTTTGTGAGTTTGTAATAGGACTGGAGCTCTTCCTTGTGTTCGTCCCCACACACAATGATGTAAATGAAATGCCTATCTACACGGAACTTCACAAGTGGCCTAAACCTGTGTAGAGTATTCGACATCATGTGAGGGAAAGATTCAATGGCCCTCTTCAACTGTAAATAATATGTTTGGAACACCGCATTGGATTTCCATTGTTTTTCCATATCGCTCGAATACCAGAGCGTAGTGAACTTCATGGCCAGTGGTTCAAACAATTCAATTTCAAGGAAGGTCGCTCCTTCGGGCATCTCCCAAGAAATGAAGGCAATGAGATTTAGAAACCATCTAAAATGAAACTCGTAGCCCTAGTCATGTGCTTCGCGGAAATCTTGCTCCAACTGGCTGACGAGGTATCTCACCCAGTTCATTTTCATCCCTTCGCCCCATTTTCCTGTGAGGTCGATGACGAACCTCGCGACCTACGTTGGTCGGTTCTTCTTGATGAGCTTACCAGAGATCAACTGGAAAGCTAGGCGCAATGTGCCATTCTGGATGGAGGCTACCTTGTAGCCCTGTTTCCCTTTCTCTACATTATCATAAGTTTTTTTTTTGTGTTGCACCAAGGCACGATCTGCAGCCTTCATTGGGTAAAAATCCTGAGGTTCTGGACCTTGCAAGCTTAATCTATTGATCTAGTGGATCAATACCTGATCTACTGTGATGCATCGATCCAACCACAGGTAATCACCATGGGAGCATGACAGGAAGGGTTTAATGCATACATTAACCTCTTGATGTTTGCCAAAGTGTGGTATCTTCATCACATTGAGGATGGTTGATCTTGCGATGTCCATGGTCCACAACTGGGGGATTATCTTCAACTTCTTCCATGTTATCTTTGTCAAGTACTTGTGAGGTGTGAGAATGTCGTAGTTCTTGTGGTCTCCTAAGTTGAAGTCACTGATCTTTAGTGTCATAATCTTTCCTAACTGCATTCCAACTGTGTGTATCCCCTTCGTAAGGTATGCAGTAATTAGTGTATAGTCGAAGTCCCTCAGGACGTTTTCATGACTAACTGCGCCATCCAGGATTGATGTGATGAGCTTCGAATTCGCCAAGTCATCATGATGCTTGCTTCTTTTCTCATTCGTAGTTCGAGAGGGCCCATATTAATGTGTCATGGATGGGGATGCTTGAACTCCTCTCATCGACGAGGCCTGAACTCCTGCAAACATGACCTTCTCAGCCATGAGGTCTATGAGGATTTATTCGACAGATTTCTCTACTGTGGTAAGGTCGCCTGACATACACACTCGAGATCATATATCTTGGGTCAGTGAACGAAAAATCAAGGTAGCAGAACGGATGGTGAGGTTACAATAAGCACTGTGCGAAAGTGATTAGTTCTGTGTGGGCTCGGATAATCACAATTGGCAAAAGTGTCCACGGTAAGACAGTTGATGGGTTAAATAGATAACATCATAACAAATTCCTCCAATGGGTAGGAATGCTAGAATCAATACAATTCCATCCGTTATGGCATGGTCCCAATGGTCCAATGGCGAATGTTCCAGCAATAACCACGTTTCTATCTGTTTTGGAGCATCATTATAATGATTGGGGTGCCTCCAACGGTCATATTGCTTCATTGTGGCGAAGTGCCAATCTGTGCTATTCTGCTATTCCGATGAGGTTCGATTTTTGCAATTTTGCCTTCTGCATAGTCCTCTCATGAACCTTCTGCAATTTTTCTAGCTTTGCTTTCTTCTTACGGAGCTTTCTAGCTTTCTTCCCTGTGATATGCGTCTCTGGATTCCTCTTTCCATTCTTGTTTTTATCTACTCTTAGTATAATAACTTCGCATTGTTGAGGACCTTTCACAAGGTTCGAGGATAATACTTCTTCTCTTACTGTTTTTGGAGTAGGTGCTCTACTCTCCTATATGGATAGGTTCTTTACGCCTTCTTGTGTTCTTTCAACTTCGACAGCTAAGTCTCTGGCCCTCAGTTTCTTGTCCTCTTGTTCTTCTATTAAGCATGCTATTCTCTTAGCCATGAAATTCTTTAATTCTTTCTTTTTCTATTCTATAGCTTCTTCTTCTTCTTTCCTTCAGATCTAATCTCTCTAAATCCAAGTTCTTCCTAATAAAAGTGAAAATGGGGCACTGTTCTCAACAAACGTAATGACCTTGAATCTTTATTCTATCGATTTTCCATGAGAACTCATGGGTACATGAGTAAGTCTTCCACATAGGGTTATCATCTTTCCTTCAAACAATCCTATTCCTCCCAATGAAGGAACCATAGCAGGCTTTCCTAAGATTTCCCAAGTACTTTCTATCATAATGTTCACATGTGTTTCTGCATCCAATACACAGTCTATGTCAAAGTCTCCTATTCTTGTTTCTATGCACTCTTTCTCTTTTAAAATCTTTGATAAACTGATGTCTCTGTGATCATTTAGTGTTTCTTTCATCTGCAATAATATAGCCTCTGATTCTTTCTGGTTCTTTATCATATTCTCAGTCTCTTGACCTTCCTCATGGTTTTCTTGGTTCATGTTCATCTTCTCAAATTTAGCAATCATTCTAGGGAAATCTAAAACTTCATGTCCAGTAGCTTTACAACAAAGGAAAATAGGACTTCTACCAGGGCATTCCTTAGCAAGATGTCTCGGTATCCTGCAAGTATAACAAAGAGTTAATCCTCTCCTTCTCTTAAATGATCCCCAATCTTTCATGTATTGCGCACTAGGATCACAGTGATGGACCTGCAAAAAATTCTTTCTAGGATCCTGCATCCACTTGTTAGTCCAAAAATTCTTTCTATGCATAGGGATAACATATCTTTCACTATTTTTATCAGATCTATTCATATCACATATTATTTCTTCTAGTTGTGCCCTAGTTTTTAGACTATGATGAAATCTATCAAATATACCTAGATCCATTCTTTTGAAACAAAAATTTCCACTTATCTTACCTTTATCAAAGCACAAAGCTTTAAGATCTTATCTCTTTTCTTCAGATCAAACTTATGTTCTTAGAATAGAACTTCACAAGTCAAGTAGAGTATTGTGCACTAGGGAAACATATCTATGCACAGAGCTTTATCTTTTCTTCAGTTCCCAACAATCACAGTTTCAGGTCCCGGCAACGGAACCATATGTTGGCACAAGGGAAGACCCATGGTTCAACGCTTCAATAACACACCAACAAAACCCTAACTACCATCCCTTTCAGAAACCCCAACGAAGTAGATGAAGTCTCACCCGAGGTAGAGGCAGGGGGGTTGCAGGACTCAAGTGTCTACAACCTGGTTGGGACACAGATCTGTGATCACAATGCTTTAACAGAGAACTTAACAGTTAACATTCATTAGTCTTTAACCCTTATTCACATCGCAGGTAAAACCTTAATTACATAACAACACAGTATTCGACAAGATCTAGCACATCCAAGCACTTAGCATATAGAAATAGATTAGATCTAGCATTCATTCATATCACTAAGCATTAAAAATTCATCCCGAATAAGCACTAAGAAAATAAATACACAACCACATGAACAACATAGCACAAAGCACCATAACACATGATATACATGGTTCACCCCCAGTGTGGGGCTACGTCCACCAACTCTTCATCTTCTTTATTATCTTCTTTCAATCCTCTTACATGCACAGAGCCACAACACCCACTCCGCATAGGACAGGAGACCTGAGCGCACCTCGTCAGATCCTCCTTCCCCGAGTTTGGGACATCACAAAGCCTTCTTACGACCACTTGCACTTAGCTCTACAAGTTCTCAACACATAGTATGCAACAAATCATTTGCACTTATTTTCACTTAGCTCACTGGCTTACAACTGACTTAGCACCTCCTACTTACATTGCCAATCTACTTATTTATACTTTACAAAAGGGGCCTAAACATGGGTAAACCCATGGGATGATATCCCATACCCGTTACATAAACCCTAAACCCAAAAATCCCACAAAAGGGGGCGAGGTCCTGCGATCCCCGCTTCATCTGGAGCTTCATCTTCGACCAGCCTGTCAAAGTCCCAAAAAATGGTCAAACACGACCAAGGTTCTCCAAAACTTGGTCGAGGGCCAACATACCTACACCTCCAACATATAAGTTTTATTTTGTAATATTTTGATTAAATTTCATGAGCATGGGAAATGCCCGCGTTGTTTGTGTAAATAATCTCACCTCAATTGTATAAAGAACCCAAATCATTTGGATAAAGAAATGATATTCCCATAAATGTTTGGTTTGTTGACAATTTTTCATCACTTCTTCATGGGACATCCTTTATCCTTGGTCACAGGTTGTTATAGATTATCAACATATGATACATAAAATAATAATTTATTTTGGCTATATGGAATCTCCTAACCTCATACATCAGAGAAATTAAATGTCACCTACTTTTGTTTTTTATAATTTAATACAATTTGAAATATTGTTATTTATATAACACATATTATATTATGTAGCTTAGTCTATAGTTTTCTTAGGTTCATATGGAATAATAAAAAAAATTAGTATATATCCTAGGCCTATTATATTTAGTAATTTAGGTTTTAGTTATATTGGTTATTACTCATTATATAAATAGTTTATATTATATAACATATACTTTATAATTTTGGTATATATTATACTTTATATTTTTAGTATTCATATAGCATATAGTATAATTTATTGTTTATATGGTATTACTATCTATAGTTCTCGTCCTAGGTTTTTTAGCTTATAAGGTAATATAATTTAAATACTATTATTAATATAACACATACTATATTATATAGTTTAGTTTATAGGTTTCTTATTTATTTTTAGGATTTTTTTTTATAATGTTGGCCTTAAATTTTTAATAAGTCAACTAGTTTGGTCATAATCTCCCCTGCATCTTTTTGTATTTATAGCACATTTCAACTACCCTCATAATTGATTAATTTTGATTAATTGTCTTGTCCTGAAGATGAGTACATGTAAGGATTCAAAATGTCGATCAATATGAACTCCATTGTGGAAAATCCAGAAAAAAACTAACTCTCATTCAAGAAATCATGGAAAACTATCACCAGTGCACACAAAAATAGTATAACAATGTCACCATATGACCATTTAGAATATACTTAAAAAAAGGTAAACTAATAGTGATTTGTGTGTACTTGCATTGCCTGCCATTTTGATGTTAGTGCAAACTATGTGGCTTTTCCTTATAAAGTCATGCAAATTGGTCAAACAATGCACAATTAAGGCCTGCCATTTTGATGTTAGTGCAAACTATGTGGCTTTTCCTTATAAAGTCATGCAAATTGGTCAAACAATGCACAATTAAGGCGGACAAGCCTTGAACCTTGTCCGCATTAATGAGATAATACTTCAAGTGGGGGGACATCCTCTCACACTCAAGTGGGAATCCAATTCAAATATTGGGCATTCAAGAGGTAAATGGGTTCGATTAGATAGGGAAGGTGGCTATAAATATAGGGCCACAAATAGGGATAAAAACAAGAAAAATAAGTATTGTTATGCTTGTGGGGGCATTCATTAATCTCATATGCCCCGTGACTATCACAATTACCCAATTCCAACATACTTACTTGAGCTGCATAGCTTGAGTCCTCTGCACATGGTATAGGAGAGAGAGGGTGTGAATTTGGATTAAAGGACCCTAACCAGTGATCTCTTGTTAGGTAGTGTTAAAATACATTGCCAAATATGTTTCAAAAGGAGAGGGAAGATTAGAGAACTATCACTATATGTTAACTACAATAACAAATGCATCTAATCCTTGAGACCCTATCTCATATGCCTACTCTAGTTTGCACTTGAAAGAAATTTTCAACTAAGACATCAATGCCCAAGAAACTTTCCATATGTTGCAAAAATTACCCTTTATCACATGTACATAGTCCTTCACCAATCTAAATGTTGAATATCATATATTTCACTAAGTATCTCATAACTTAATAGATTTCTTATTTGGGTCCAATTTCATCAAATCCTATTTGAAAATCCCTCGATTGTTGGACCCTTTATATCTAGTTGACTTCACAAAACATTAGTCATATAACTAAGATAAAAAATTTAAAAAGTGAAAGAACAAAACCATGCTTACAATTGTCTATGTATGGACATGTTTTACTATGATTATAACTGAATATTCCAATGTCATTATTGACATTTTTTGGATTTAATTTATTTTATATAAACCCTTCCATTCCTTCATTAAAGATGTTGGACAATTGGTTTGGACAACTGATTAGCATGGATGTCAATCCTTGGAGATTGATGTCAACCCTTGGAGAAGTCTGGAAGATCCAGAGATGTGATCGAGTCAACCCTTGGAGAAGTCTAGAAGCCCCAGAGATGTGGAAGAGATCGTTGAATAGTTGGTTTCCATTTTTATGGTTGTGATTGTTGTTAATTTGATTGATGTCATCCCTAGAAGAAGTCCGAGAGACATGTGTAATTGACGATGTATACAAGAATCCCTGAAGGTGTGGTTGTGGAACCTGAAGTTGTTTGAGGAATTTGAATGTGAACGACAACATAAATGCATGTAACATTCTCATGGATGGATAGATCTTATCATGTCCTTTCCAACGGTAGGTGGTATGCCACGTGGTTCCTCATGGTTGAGGACTTATGGCCTCATGAAGTTGGAATCCCTAAAGAATGGTTAAGAAGCCCTAAACAATTACAAAGTCATTAATTAAGGGAAAAGTGGTTGTAACAAGAAAGTACATAATGAACCTAAAATTAAGAAAAATGGTAAAACAATTATGACTCTAAAATGAGGAAAAAGGGTAAAACAAATGACCCTAAAGTTAGGAAAAAGGGTAAAACAATTATGACCCTAAAATCAGAAAAAAGGGTAAAACAATTATGACCCTAAAATTAGAAAAAAAGAGGTAAAACAGTTATGGCCCTAAGATTAGGAAAAAGGGTAAAATAGTTATTACCCTAAAATCAAGAAAAAGGGTAAAAGGGTAAAATAGTTGTAAGAAGAAATCAATTAAGGGTAAAGTGGTTACAACAATAAATTAATTAAGGGTAAAGTGGTTGAAAAGTAGTTACATGGAAGAGTATAAATACACATCAAGAGTCTCTCATTCTTACACACAAGTTCATTGAATATATATCTAGTGAACACTTGATCTAGAAAAACAGAAACAAAGCAGTTAGTTGGTTGAAAAGTAGTTACATGGAAGAAAAACAGTGAAAGGGTAAAACAATTGTAGCAAGAAATCAATTAAGGGTAAAGGGGTTGCAAAAAGAAATCAATTAAGGGTAAAGTGGTTGAAAAGAAGTTACATGGAAGAGTGTAAATACACATCAAGAGTCTCTCATTCTTACACACAAGTTCATTGAATATCTATCTAGTGAACACTTGATCTATTGGTGAATATGAGGTAGCGAGGATGAGGTAAAGTAAAGGGGATGCTTGTTCTAGGTTGCAACAAGTTATGATGATGCAGTAAGGTTTCTACATGATTAAAGGAATGTCTATATGCATGTTTTGAAGATTATATATTGGTGATGATATGGTAGATGTTGAGGTTTATTTTGGTGATGTTATGGTGCATGGTTTATGGGATATATTTTGGTATATGGTTGAGGCAAATCATGAGTGATATGGCACATGTTTGAGGTACATAGCTTATGGATGTTAGCACATGTTTAGTACATGGTTTGGATGAATATCTTGATGAGGTTATGGTACATGCTTGGTGATGTTAATACATACTTGGTACTGATTTGGCACATATACTTGGCACATGGTGTATATAGGCATATCATTGATGTTGGTACATGTTGGACGTTATGGTATGTGAGACACGTCTTTTGGTATTTGGTTAAGATACATCATTAATGGTATGGTACATATTTTAGTGCATGGTTGATGCACTTGGTATGGTACAAGTGTTGGTACAAGTTGATGCACTTGTTATGGTACAGGTTGTGGTACAAAGTTGATGTTTGGTATGGTACAGGTTGATGCATGGAATGATACATTATTGATGCATGGTACATGTTTGGTACATGGTATGGTACAAGAACACATCTTGTGATGTGTAACATCCCGCTCTTGCGAGCACATCATATTGACTTATTCTTTGAGGACACTTGCATGCAAGTGATCTGGTTATAGTATATGATTATATGTTTCGCTTATGGATTCTTATGATGATGTTGATGTATTATGATTTATTTTGTTTGATATCTATGTATTGACATATTCTATTGACGAGTTTCCCTTGAGTGTGTAGGACACTTGACGGATTGAGGATGTCAATGGCATCAATGGACCTCCTTGGACTCTGGATTGAGTCAATGAGTGGATTGTATTGGTTTGGGTATTTCTTTTATGCATACATGACATATGATCGATTATATTATGATGTTGTTTATGGATCATTGGCAGTGTTTTGTTGATGGATGCAGGATGACGATTTCTTGCTAATTTGACTCACATAAGGAGTAAATGGGCCATGCACATAGACCAAATACTGAGGGAGAGGTGTGGCAGCATCCCTGTCACATCCTACTAGCACTCTTGTCGTGGCTCGAATTGTAGGTTAACGATTACCTAGTTCGAGAGGTCCACGATGCTATAAGGGTAGACTGAGACAGACGCTCACGGATATTTCTATGGGGCGCGCAATAAGGCATGGTCCTTATTCCTTAGAAACTCTTAGTCTCTCACAAGGTCACCCGAATGGAGTGCTGACTCTAGGGGTTGGACAACTACCAAAACCAGTCAAAGGCGAGTGGTACCCTTGGAGCACAAAGTGTGTATTGAAGGGGATGTCACGTAATTAAAATTTGAGTCAAAGGCGAGTGGCACCCTTGGAGCACAAAGTGCGTCTTGAAGGGCACTCCGCGTAAATAAAATTTGAGTCAATGAATCTAGGTGGCCTAGAAAACCCTGAGCGAATAATTAACCTTCTAAAATCTTGAGCACTGCTGAAACAATCAATTAATTAATTAATTAAGGATTGAATTTATTAACCATAATCCCTATAAGAGTCTAAGCCCTTGCAATGAAAAATTTAATTAAAGCCTAAGTCTAAATTAGTCAGAAGAACAAAAAATAAATTTATAAATTAAATAATGAGGGGATGAAGTAAATCAATTTAAGAATTCAAGGAAAATAAAATAAATCTAAAGATTGATTTAATACACATATGTGCAAGTAATTACCAAATTGGAATTTAAGGTAAGAATATAATAAAGCTAAAGGAATGGGTAAGCATAGAAAAGAATCTAGAGTCTAGTTAACACTAGTCTAAATAGGAGAAGATTTCTATTTTAACTCAACTTGGTTTTAGAAAGGCGTCAAACATTAATTGGAAATAAGGGGAATAAAGAGGCAATTATGAGTGATTTAGGGAGTGCTTTTAGGAAATGTGGGGGAAATTGAATTTTATTAAAATAAAATGTGGATTTAATTGTGCAAATTGGGGAAAGGATGACAAGTGTAAGGGGGAGATAATTCTTAATTACTTATTTAAAAAGAGAATTAAATGTGCAAGTGGAAAGGTGTCATTAAGAAAACTTCTATAAAACAAATGGGAAAAAGGGGAAAAATATCACACTGGTTATGAGTAATATTATGCTGCCGAATTTTTGACTGGTTTTACTTATGAGAGTTGGGATACCCAACTTGAGAGAGAGTGGTGGCTCTACCTTGCGAGGCGAGCTGGGAGCTAGAGGATTTTGGTTATGTGTCTGCATGGCCCCTTTGCAGCTCGGGGGGATAATGGGGAAGAAGAGTACCCCTAGCGTTCGCTGGGAAGTATCGGTGACGTCTCGACGGTTAGCAAGCAGACGCGGGAAGGAGTGAAAACGCGAAGATCAACTTCGGATTCTTCGCCTTCGGTTACTGTATTTTCATTGTAAATTAAATTGTAGCAAGTTGCTTTCGGAACGAATATTGAGATTTTATTTTGCACCATTGGGAGCACTAATTGCTAGTTAATAATTTCGTTGGAATTCCATGAAGTAATCCGATGGAATTCTAGGTTCCCTGTCAGTTAATACCGGACCTGAATTTAAATTTGACTTGTGGGCGTTGCCATGATTCCATGGCCCTTGTATTTAAATTTTGTTTGTTTTTCATTCATTACAATCCTGAATTTAATTCGGTGTTAACTTCTGATTCACTCGATGTATTAGATAGGGCATAAAATCTAAATGCGTATCCTATTACTGCATCCACACACTCATACACGGGATACTATGTTTGTCCCTTGTGCCATCTCTCTTGCCACATATATAAGGCATCCATAGACAGATTGGAAACGCTAGACGCATCCACAGAATGAAATTCACCTGCGCCATTCGTAATGTATTATTCCTCCACAATTTTTCTTTTTAAAGAATAGTAGCGAATGCATAGAGACCATGCACAACTGAATGTATGATTCCCTCACGAATTTCCTTTTAAATATTGCTAGCTAAGTTTTATTGACTCTATGCAACCCTTTCGATCTGGCTCCTCTCAGCAAACTGTGTCTTGTGTTCTCCTTGTTGGTTGGGATACATTCTGACTAACGATCTCGTGGAGATTATTTTAAGACAGAAATCCCTTGTCCTCGGCAGGATTGGTTGTCAAGCCTTTCCACTCCCAAATCCCAATTCCATGTGTAAAATCGCTGCCAGACTCCATCGAATCTGACCTTAGCTTTGGAAAATTGTTGGTTAAATTCAGTGGATGGGATAGCCATTTATTTACGCCATTAAACCCCTAACCAAGACGTTTCCAGAAGAAAATTTCACAAATTATATTAAGAAGATATCATTTTTAGCATCCATGTTGTACAGAATAATATATTGAAAGGATAATGGCATGTACTTTTAAAAAATAAAAAAAATACATCGTGTCTGATGCATACATACTAAGTATTCCTCACTAAAATGAGAGCATCCAAAAGGAGACTGGATCTTTTCCAGGCTAGAGGTGATGGCTAAATTCCTGGAAAATCAACAAATTTTGTCTTGAAGGAGTAATACAACATAATATAATGTTAATAGATATTGAGGAGGTGATGTTGTCCCTTCACTCCTTCAGTCCAAAAGTGTGATGTAGCTTTCCGGTTCATTTAAATCTTTCTTTGATAACGAATCTGCTTCTTTGTTAAATTCTCGGTAGATGTGGAAGAATTGAGTGCTCTTGAAAGTGTTCTTAAGAGTTCAAATTCTTTTTTTCTAACATTCAAGAAAATTTCAAGAATAACACTTTTAAGTGTCAAGAAAATTTTCAGCTAAAATGTTTCATCCATATTTGTTTTCCAACCTTCAAGAAAATTTCAAGGATAACACTTTTAAGTTTCAAGAAATTTTTCAGCTAAAATGTTTCATCCATATGGTTACCTTTCCTTCGCTACTTTTCCTTTTATTCAAGATCAACCTCTGGTTCCTTATTCCATTAGGGGATTAATAAAAATAATTATGGCATAATCTGATGTGCTAGAATTTATCTCCATCCTAATCAATTCGCGCATATTAGTACATCAATTACATCGTCAAGAGTTTAGACTTCCAAAAGAAATTAGTAATTCCATCCCCTGTATTTTTGGTGTTGATTGAGATAAGTATTTTAATCTTGTTTTTAAAATTCAAGGTTTGTTATGGTAGCATGGAATAAATCAACTCATAGTGATTAGAATCCCTCCCAATAACTGAGGTGAATATGGTTAGATTCTTAGCGGTAACCCTAGTTTCAAATAACCCAATTCTTGTGTGTTATAACCTTGCCTTGTGTAAGAGGTTTGACCTTCTCGGGGTTCCTTGCAGTTGGTTGGATTCACTTATTCATGTTTATTATTGGGTTAATGTGCTCTCTCGTTAAATGCATATGAGTTATTTTAATGAATGATACTAATAAATTTACGAGTGGTTTCCATTAATGTTACATTTCCCTTCGTCTTGTTCTATTACTCATTCACACATAAATTGTTGAAGGAAGTGTTGAGAACATTAGACTAATAATTGCACTTCCTTGGAATGATAACCTCTTATGATTCTTCTGATTGTGTCACGCCATTAAATAAGTGGATGTATGATTGTTTATAATCAATTTACTTCTATGCCATTAGAATAATGTGGGTACATGTTTGATTAATCATTTATAATCTCTTGTGCCATATAAATTATGATTGATTGCTATTGCGCCTTTAGAATAATGGTGGCATATGAATGGCTAAGTAATTATATTCTATTGTGCCATTTAAAATTAGTAGATTCCTCTTGCGCCTTGAATAATATTGATGTATGGTTGATTGAGCATTTATATTTCTCTTGCACCATGAATAATATCGATGTATGAATTATTGAGTATTTAGATTTATCTTGTGCCATGAATAATAATGATTTTGATTGATTGATCTAGTTGGATTTTGACTTGATTGTGTTAGTGGGATTTAGACACTTCCTTGTTCCTCACAACAATCGCATGCCCTGAGACCTTAAGTGGTCAAAATCAATTGGATGAATCATGGGCGTGAGTGTTGCTTATGTGTCTTGGAGGTCTTAACCATACAGGGTAGGTTGGGCGGGTATTTATTTTAAATGATCAGTGACATGGTTGGCCATTCAATTGTATATTTCTTCAGTCGATCATGATGTGTTGATTGTGTCGTTATTTATTATGATGATGCATTGATTAAGTGTGGCTATTAGTTATGATGATGCATTAAATGACATCGCTAATTATGTTTTTGTGTTGATCTTGTGTCGCTACCATTTAAGTTAATGGGTTGGCTTGTGTCATTATTGATTACAATGAGGTGTCGCGTGTAATTCTTTTAAATTATGATGTTGTGTTGATTATGCGTTGTTATGAATTATGTGTTGATGTTAATTTTCTAACGCTTTATATATATATATACAGGTTGTACATCGCTATTTATTGTCGTAATGGAGGGGATTTTACATGATGGTATGTTGGTGATATTGGTACATGATTGGTAGATGTGTTGGTGATGTTGTGAATATGGTTAATAGGTGTGCTTGGTGATCTTGGATATGTTTTTTTTTTTTTATGTGGAGTATCAACGATGGTGAGAGGTTGGAAATGACAAGTTGATGTGACAGTGGTAGTAACAATGATAGTGGAAGTGGCAGTGAAAGTGGTAGTGACAATGGTTGTGATTGTGGTGGTGATAGTTTGGTCTACACTTATATTTCAAGGAGGAAGTATGGGGCAAGGAAAGGGGTTTGTAGTTGGAGAATTCAGGGAGTTGGAGCTTCCTTTAGGTTTGTGCCTATAAACTAGGGGGTTGGATCCTCCTTCCAATTGTAGCCGGTAAATCAGGGAGTTGTAGCTTCCTTTAGGTTGAAGCCTATAAATAGGGGGTTGGAGCCTCCTTCTAGTTGTAACTAGAGAATTGGGAAGGTGGTGGTTCCAATGAATGTATTATTGACAATATGTAAGAAAGCATTATGTGTTTTTCTCGCATTTGGGTTTCCACGTAAATTATGGTGTACTGTGTATTTGATGTGACATTGTTGATATGATGTTGCTTATGATTATATTCTCATGATATATTAAATGCAATCATAGATGATACATTGATGATATATTGTTGATATTGAATTTTATATATTTTGGTTAAAAGTGATAAAAGTGCTCATACTAATTCACCCCCCTCCTTAGTATTCGAACAATTGGTATTAGAGAAAGTTCCTTCAAGGAAATAATTTAACCACTGAAATGTAGATCATGTAGTATCATGGTTTGATGGTCAGAATGGTCAAAGATATGAAATGTGGAGCATAAAAATGGAAGTGTTTTTACAAGCCCAGGGATATGATATTTGGCAATCAGTTGCGATAGGGTACACTGCTACAAAGAAACCTCCAAATGTTGCAGCCAAGAAGGAATTGAAAAATAACAACAAAATAGCAATGGATTTCATCCTGGAAGGACTATGTGATTCGAAAAAAGATAAAGTGGGAAAATACCCATCAGCCAAAGAGATTTGAGATAAGCTATATAATATCTACTCTAAGGGACCTCATCTTATCACAGATCCAGAGCATACAAATAAAAATAAAGAATATGCTAAAGCCAAACAAGAAGAAGGATGCTCATCATGTCATACAAGTTTAGAAAAAAAAATATTGTGAAGGCATAGTGTGTCTTGAAGTAGAACTGATCAATGCTTTATATGCACTGAAGAAAGAAAGAGAGGTAAAAAAGTCCCTCAAAGAATAATGGATCAAGCTAAGGGAAAGTTTTCAAAGATTTGAAGAAGTCTAGTAGATTATTACAGGACTAAAAGTCCAAGTGGAAGAAGCCAGAAGGATTTACGAAACATACAAAATCCATATGGAAGAGAAGAAGTGTTTGGAAGCCGAAATAGTAGCAAAAAGAAAGGAAGTAGAGAAGAAAGAGAAGATTTTTAAAGACCATCTCAAGGAAATATCCAAGGATTTAAATCATATTTAAGCATAATTCAGTCAACAAGAAAGAATTTTTGAATAAGAAATCACCTCCTTGAGGATCAAACTTGAATAAGCAAAGAGAGCCAAAGAAGTCATCAATATTCAAATGATAAAGAAAGAACAAGACTATGAGAATATTGAAGAAGAAGTGGTCACATTAATAGTTAAGGGTGTCAAGCTCAATAAGAATGTTGAAGAGAGAGAATGTTCCACTCAACCAATAAGTATTGTTGACAATAAATGTTATGGGTTACGAGAAGGGAAAAATGAAGAGAAGACTAAGAGTTATGCAGAAGTCATCAAAGGTTCTATGAAGAAGGAAGAATGCAATCCACCAAAGGAGAAATATCCAGAAGTGCAAAAGACTCAAGAAGAAGATTACATAAGAGAAAAACATAAAAAAAGACCCTCTACATTCATATATCAAAGAAGATTAAATCACGATGAAGGAAACAATATAAGAGAAGATCATGATTAGCCAAGACAGGAATTTAGAAGGACCACATAACAAACAAGATCATTCACTGCAAGGTATCAAAATTTATTTTATGGTTATTTTTTTACTTGTGCTAACTTTTGGAATAAAGTTGTAGACTGCAGAGCATATGGTAGAAATGTTCAAGTAAGGAATGCTTGTGTGGCTCCCTGCAATATTGAATGTTATAAATTCCACAATTATGGCCACATAGCTCAGAATTGTAGAAGCTTGATAGAGCCCTCCATGAAGGAAAATGTTGATATTGGATACACGAAGTGTTGTATAAGAAAAGAGAGACAATAAGAACATATGAATGAAGAATAGGTCCCATAAATCACAGGATTTGCAGTAGTACGAGAAAGACAAGAAAAGCAAGTAAAATAAGAACATGTCTCAAAGACCATATTGTCAGAATCCACAGAGCATGTAAATGAAGAACAATTTCCAGAGATCACACTCTTAGGATATGTAGTATCTCAAGGTCATGATGAATCTACAAGAAAGAAGATGTCAGAATCTAGGAAGAGGATGAAAAAGAAGATGTCTGAATTAAGAAAAATGATGAATCCATAGACAAAGAAGAATATTTATCCACACTAGGGAAGATTCATCTATTGTTTTGAGCCATCCATATTGGAGAATCCTAGTAATATGAATATTAAATAGGGGGAGTCTAAGTAGCGACCACGACAAATCAAAGGACTATTTTTCAAGCAATGTGTAGTGTTTGTAGTATTTGTTTTTTTGGAAGGACATTTTCAGAGTGATGGAAGAAGTACATAAAGACAGATCGATTGATCGAGGAGCATTTTCTCAAGAAAATATCAGAGGAATATTTTGGAAATACTTATCAGGAATATATTCATGATTGTATGTAAGATTCTAGGAAAGAATATGTGATAATCAGTTGCAGCAGATTTTAAGAAGTCATTAGAATAGTACAGTGAATATGGGTCAACATTGTGGACAATTGTGTATCGAGGTCATGGAAAGTTAGTGACTATGGATAGAGATGGATTCATGAGACACTTGGAAGGTACATAATACATGAGTTAGAGAATATGCATAACAATGAATAAAATAATATTGGCAGTTGCAATTAGTTGTTCATAGAAAGGAAAGCAGTGGAGGGCATAATAGAACAAGGAAAGAGAAATTATCGACAAAAACTACATTTGTTGATACTGAGAGGGGGGTGAATCAGTATCAAGTACAATTTATACTTAAACCATTTAATTATATCCAATGAGAAATGAACAATAGTATAAGAATTACACCAATACACCACAATACACCATGCACAATATATGAGAAATAATCAATAGTTATTGTTCAAGGGAAGTAATGACTTCCAAAGGTA
>SNQJ01S0088533.1:28781-40465 GCA_010110895.2 Picea sitchensis
TGTCCAAATACCTTTATCAATATTGCAGTCCAAAACCCATGACTAGGGTTGACATCAATGACAACAACCAATCTTCCAACAACATCGTCATAGGAAGATATTGTTTAAAAAAATGGTAATTAATGATAAATATTGAAGACTTGAAGTATCTTTGAATGATTTTTATATATGTCATTGAATTACACGAGGAAGCACCAATGGACAAGCATCTCTAGAAGAGAGGAAAGGAAGCATACAACATCTACACAACATCTTGCAAAGAAGTCAAGGGAAGATAAATAATCAGAGAAAGAGACCCAAAAAGGAATATTAGTAGCATACAAATAGGGCGAGACATACCGACAGGGGGAGTTACTCTTCTTCAATAATTTCATTAGAGAGAAAATAACAAAGGCATGCATACAGAGAGAGAGAGAGAGAGAGAGAGAGAGAGAGAGAGAGAGAGAACAGATGCATCGTGACAAAGAAAAAGATTAGAAGCATGAATAAAAGAAGAGCATCCCCAAAGAGAGATACCCTTTTCCATTGATGTCAAAGGGGTAGAGAGAAGAGAAATGACATGGAGACATGGGGAGTGATGGTCATAGGGGGAGCATGAGCATGAGTATGCATATGAGCATGAGTGTTGTCATCAATGCATGTCATTAGTGTTTCCATCCATGCCAAAGGGGGATATTGTTGGAGAGATGGTTTGGATAGTTGGTTTTCATTGATGTTAACCCTTGGAAAAGCCTGGAAGATCTAGATATGTGATTGAGTCAACCCTTGGATAAGTCTGGAAGCCATTGAGATGTGGACACGATCGTTGGATAGTTGGTTGATTGTTGGACAGTTGGTTGTCATTTGTATGGTTGAGTTTGTCGTTAAGTTGATTGACTTCATCCCTAGAAGAAGTCCGAGAGATGGGTATAATTGATGAAGTATACAAGAATCCTCGAAGGTGTGGTTGTGGAACTTGAATTTGTTTAAGGAATTTGAATGTGAAGGACAATGTAAATTCAGGTATCATACTCATGAATGGATAGTTCCCGTCATGCCATTTCCAATGGTAGGTAGTATGCCATGTGGTTCCTCATGGTTGAGGAGTTATGGACTCATGAAGTTGGAAGCCCCAAAGAATGGTTAAGAGCCCCTAAACAATTACAAAGTCATTAATTAAGGGAAAAATACTTGTAACAAGAAATTGCAGGTTGACCCTAAAATTAAGAAAAGGGTGAAATAGTAATGGCCTAAAATGAGGAAAAAGGGTAAAACAATTATGACCCTAAAGCTAGGAAAAAAGGGTAAAACAATTATGACCCTAAAATTAGAAAAAAAAAGGTAAAACAATTATGACCCTAAAATTAGGAAAAAGGGTAAAACAATTATTACCCTAAAATTAGGAAAAAGGGTAAAACAATTAAAGAGTAAAACAATTGTAACAAGAAATTAATTAAGGGTAAAGTGGTTACAACAAGAAATTAATTAAGGGTAAAGTGGTTGAAAATCATTTACATGGAAGAGTATAAATACACATCAAGAGTCTCTCATTCTTACACACAAGTTCATTGAATATCTATCTAGTGAACACTTGATCTATTGGAGAATATGAGGTAGCGAGGATGAGGTAAATTAAAGGGGATGCTTGTTCCAGGTTGCAGCAAGGTACGTTGATGCATCAAGATTGCTACATGATTAAAGGTATGTCTATATACATGTTTTGAAGGTTATATATTGGTGATGGTATGGTACATGTTGAGGTATATTTTAGTGATTTTATGGTGCATGGTTTATGGGATATCTTTTGGTATATGTTTGAGGTATATCATGAGTGATATGACACATGTTTGAGGTACATAACTTAAGAATGTTGGTACATGTTTGGTACATGGTTTTGATGCATATCTTGATGAGGTTATGGTACATGATTGGTGATGTTAATACATGTTTGGTACACATTTGGCACATGGTGTATATAGACATATCATTGATGTTGGTAGATCTTCGATGTTATAGTATGTGAGACAAATATTTTGTTATTTGGTTAAGATACATCATTGATGGTATGGTACATGTTTTAGTGCATGGTTGTTTCACTTGGTATGGTACACGTGTTGGTACAGGTTGATGCACTTGCTATGGTACAGGTTGTGGTACACGGTTGATGCATGGTATGGTACTAGTTGATGCATGGTATGGTACATGATTGATGCATGGTATAGGTTTGGTACATGGTATGGTATGGGAACATATCTTGTTATGGTATGTTGGTGATATTGGTACATGCTTGGTAGAGGCATGTGTTGGTGATGTTGAGCATCTGGCTGAGAGGTGTGCTTGGTGATATTGGATATGGTTTCATTGATGTGGAGTATCAGTGGTGGTGACAAATTGGCAGTGACAGGTTAATGTGAGAGTGGCAGTGGTAATGGAAATTTGGTCTACACTTATATTTCAAGGAGGTAGGATGGGGCAAGGAAAGGGGGTTGTAGCCTCCTTCTAGTTGTATATGGAGAATTCAGGGAGTTGGAGATTCCTTAATGTTTGTGCTTGTAAACTAGGGGGTTGGAGCCTCCTTCTAGTTTTAGTTGGTAAATCAGGGAGTTGTAGATTCCTTCAAGTTGGAGCCTATAAATAGGGGGTTGGAGCCTTCTTCCAATTGTATCTCGAGAATTGGAAAGTTGGTGGTTCAAATGAATTTATTCTTGACAATATATATGAAATCATTATGTGGTTTTCTCCCATTTGGGTTTCCACGTAAATTTTGGTGTACTATGTATTTGATGTGATGTTGTTGATGTGATGTTGCTTATGATTATATGCTCATGATATATTAAATGAAATCATAGATGATACATTGATGATATACTATTGATAAAGTTGAAGTTTATATATTTTGTTTAAAAGTGATAAAATTGCTCATACTGAGTCACCCCCCGCTCTCAGTATTCCAATAAAAGACATAGGCTTTCAAAAGAAGACATCTTGGAAAACTGCGAGAGCATAAGAAATGACTACTATGAATTACATGTCAATCACATGCTTGTACCCACTTTATAGGAAGCCACATTCAAAGATGAGGATACCCATAATAACCTACATCTTAACATGGATATGAATGAATAGAAATATTTTTCAAGATTGATCCCCATAGGAAATATCTAGTGTAATGAGTTTGAGATTCTTACCCTTTGGTATTTTGACACTTGCCATGCATAGTATCAACCAATAGAATCAAAAGATAAATTGGACACGGGGCCAAACTTCCTCAACTACAATTGAAAGAGTGGGGAAATAAAACAAGAAATAAATCCCCTACCCCTTTCCACAAATACATTATCTTACAATGAATAACTTGGATTTGACATAGTCCTACAACATTCACAAGTAAGAGGAACAAAATTAAAAGGAACAAAATAACGATTGAAGATGATTATCCATGAAACTCTAGGCATAGATAAATCCTACCTCATAAGTAGTATCAAAGAAGAACTATTTTCTTGAGCAACCCTTGTCTATAGCCCAATAGTACTCCTCACCCCTACTTGAGTTGCAACATTTAACATACATGCAATCAATATACATGTAGGGATAATGATTCCTATAAAGGACATGAAGCCTTTTCATATTAGGTATCCCCTAACAAAGTTCCAAGAATAGATGAAACATATTTGGTACATTCTCATTGATGAGATGAGCTTCATAGGACCTAAATGTTTTTTTTGTAGATGGGAGTCATTTGTGAAAAGGTTTACTAGAAAAAAATAATTTCTCATTCAACCATTGATCAATAATTATTCTCAGAGACTTGGGCCAACTACCACTAGTAATGGACATACCTCTATATGTAAGAGAAACTCCAAGAAGGTATTTATGGACAACCTTTACCATTGTAATCAATTTGGAAGCAGTGTTCTATCAAAAGGGAATTCATGGAAACTAAGTTGTTTTCTTCCAGATGTGGAATAACATTTGCAATGCTACACCAAAATAGAGGACTGAAATCTCTAGTCTAGGACTAATATGTGCTTGTCCACGAAAAAGAATACAAGATTTGACACATCAATACCCCTCTTTCCAACAAACATTTTTGCAAACAATCATAGCAAGTATATGCTCTAATCATTGAATATTTCAATCACGCAAAGTGTTACATGATTCATCAATGGTGCAGAGGAACAACAAGAGGATGACCACCGATGTGAAAAATAAATATTATTATCTGTAAGGGAGTGATTTATGCTATCCTACAATTTGTTGGTGTAAGCAGGGTTAGTTAATGGAGCTCTAGAATTAGAAATTCTGGAAGCTATGAAAAAATGTTTTGAAATTTAGTATTAAGCTTTATAGATTGCTAGCTTGTCTGCAATTATTTTAAAATTTGGATAGTGTAAGGCGAGGTGTGATGGTAGGAATTATGTGAGCTTTGTTGTGTGTGACATGGAAGGCTATACTACAACCTTCCATGTCTGGATCATTGAATTTTCTGAACTATAAAAAGTCCATCCACACCTCCTGCTATTTTAATTCAACATATTTCATGGTTGGGTGGATATTAAACTCAAGTATTTTCTTACCCATTTTCCCATTAAAGAAAAAATATATATAGCATTCCAGGGTATTCCATATGCATGCTAAGTGAGGCACGATTCTTATTTGTATTTTTATATTAGAAGGATTGCACAAGCATATATCTCTCGAATCATTATTAGTTTTTTTTTTAAGGATAACACCTTATATCAAGCAAATATTTATATTGCATCAATATTAAAAATATGTGTGAGAAGATCTTGTTGCTAGCATTTTTCATTATTGATATGATAAAAATGTTTTTTTTATCAACTAAAAAACGTATTCTATTCTATTCACACAAATTGTATAGTTAGTTCGGGGGACTTAAAAAATGGACCCGAGTTTATCTATAGCATCAATCCAACATTAAAGGGAATTGTAGATCCAATCCATCAAACATTATAATATCCATCATCTATAGTGTAAACATAAACCCTTATACAACTAAGATAATATCCCAAGACCCTATACTAGTAGCAAAGCTATCATTTACTTGGCTAAAAATAAAGGAAATGCATTTAAATTAGATAGCCACAAACCCTTTAACTGGGCTCGTTTGTCGCAGGAAAACCCTTGCTCGGCTTGGCATCATAGGGGCTACTAGAATCATTTGTTTGATTTGGTTCTTTTTCGACGTCAATTTGGTAGGTGAGTTGGGCTTGCTAGGAGAGCTCACATTTTCTAGTTGTTCTCTTGATGCCACCTGCTCTGCCCATTTCCACACAAGCATGATAATTAAAGAGAAGGCATGGGTTCGTCTTAACCCGCCAGTTGTGTCTCCTCGAAATTTGTATTCCACCCACCACCTCTCCTTGAAATTTATATTCCACCCACCGCCTCTATTTATCTCTAGAACTTCATGGGATCTCTGCACAAGGATGTTCACAAGAGATGGAGTGCGCTGCTCAACTCGTAGCATGAAAACTCCAGACTCTTGTATGCACAAGGATGTGCAAGAGACACTTTCCGTGCAGGGCCTCCGTAGCAACAACAACGTCCACAATGATGCATTGTAAAATAATCTTGGATGAATTCCTTGTTTGGCCCCTGTTCTAGGTAGGAGACAACTACCTAGAATTAAAGCATTGTCACAGGATTCACCTTTGTCAGCACAAGTGGTAGAGGAGGAACAAGATATCCCTTTGGTGCAAGTAGAAGAAGAAGAAGAGCCCCCCCCTGCATCGGTATTTCCAGAAGGAAAAGTAGAATGAGAAAAATCAAAAGATCTCCCATCTTTTCCCACTGCTCTAACCCCCATATTCTAAACTGAGATTTGCAAAACAAATCAAACTTTGCAGAAATCCAACTAGATTTATTGGGGGTTCCCTATTTTAGTGTACTTGGCCACTTAAAAGTTCATCCAAGGCCTTCTTCTCATCATCTAGGCCCATGACTAGATTCTCAAATCAACAAAATCCCTCCCACCCTTCAGCTGCAAATAAGAACTTGTCAAAGGACATTGGCATGAATTTCAATATGTAACTGAATTTACCTCATTTTTTATTAAATTATCATTTTTAGAGGTCTATCAGGTGGAAATATAATTATGCTTAGGTTTTTTCACTATATCTCTTGGAAGCACAGGGAAAAGTTGTCAGACTAAGCAGTTTCATTTGCTCACAGAGTCTTCTTCTTTGATTTGATATAGAAAATATGATCAATATTTAGTGATAGAATTTGTGTGCATTAAGGTTGGTTCTTACTTTCACTTTAGTGGGTTCGTCTTGTCATCTATTCTTGTTTATCATATACTGTATTAGTGAATGTAGTGTTTGTTGTGTCGGTAACTTTGACATTTGGTATCATTAAGCATTTTTTTATCACTTTGATATTCACAGGGACAATAAATAGACCCAATATACTATAAGATACATATACCAATAATTTTATTGAATTAGGTCATGCCATTTTAGAGCACGTCAAGAATCTATTGCCATTTTATTGTAGTGAAACTTACTTAAAATGAGCTTTAGGAGAATATTTGATTGATTTCGGTCCAAAGGTGTCGTTTCCCGGACAAGTTTCCAATCCAAGTTAGTATAATTTGCATACTAGTTGTTGGTGAGACAAAATTAAGAAGAACTTAAAATATTGCAGGATCTATACTAGAATAGGGATTTCTCTTACTATGATTGTTAGGATCTCTACTAGAATAAGGATACATGGAGATTTATTATTTTGATGGGAAGACAGGACTTCCTCTTGCTGCTTTCTATTCTAGATCTATAGGAGTTGTTGATTATTCAAACATACTAGAAATGCACTAACACAACCTTGTATACATATCATGTTGGTTGTGGAGCCTAATTATCTTCCTAATTTAGAGGTCTTTTACTTTCAACCGTGTTTATACCCCATGAAGTATTTACACCCCAGAAGTATGTACACTCTTCCACACGGGGGAGTGCAGAGGGGGNTTAAAATCTCATCCATTGATTAGAGAGGACGACGAAGAATATGCCAGCATCTTCAATTGCCAACCCTAGGATTGAAATTTATGATTAAAAGGTGATTAATTCTGCCCATTGTCAATAGGTATACGCCTTTCGGCGTAAATATGATTATGATGAATCATCACAGCTACAATAATAAATATGCAGGTTATGAAAATATGTTCGATTAAACTACTAAAGAATAGTACGTTTTTGAACTCGGGTTCTATAGGTAGTAAGAGATTTATAAAATGAATTCATTTTATTTTCGATTTTATTGAGGGAGACAAAGATCAAATTTTGAACTGCAAATCGAAAACACATTTACATTTATTTTATCTTTATAAAAGTTTAATAAATTTGATTTATAACAGGGTAATAAATTTATACTTATTTTATTAAAATTAGGTTTAATTTAGTTTAATAAATTAAAGATGCCTTTCGGCGTTCATCAGCCACAATTATGTGGCTGTGCTAGTTTTTAAAACTGTTTAATTGATTATATATATAACGGGTAAATACCCGTCGAATTTAAACATGGGCTCTCACTTGTTTCCACGCGTAATCTCGGCTTTCGCAAAATTATAAGAACACCTTCTGCGTGTAGTAAATTCCGGGTAGTTCGCGAGGCTCATAACCTTGAGATCAAGGGTTCGAAATTCCTTCTCCGCCAGACTAAATTCTCAGTGCTCTACTACCCTACCGACCAGAGCCCGACCAACAACTTATGATTAAATCTTACAACTGAATCATTGTTTTAACTCTTACTCTTCTACCACCCGACCGATCACACCCTACCAGATAGCCCGACCAACAGCGTGTAGTTAAACTTACAATCAATTCATATTAGGTTAGGATTTTTGTAGTTGAATGGAAATCAAACATGCCCAAAGTACTATAGTCAAAGGATAGTTTTTCAATGATTTTTCTCACCAATCTCTCAAACAGTCATTAACGTAAACCTGATTCCATTAGAATGAAGCTATGAACGCTGACAACCACAAATTTTTTGAGGGGTTCCATGGCACATGAAGACCCAGCCCCACGTGAACGCGGGGCCTCTTCTGCTCAAATCTACCAATGCAGACAGTCCCCACTAGTGAGCGAATGAGACTGATCACATGCACTTGTCCGTCAACATGCAAAGGAAAAATTTTCATGAACTACCACGGTCCGGTCCTGTCCTGTCCTCCTACTCGCGTTAGTAATTTGTACGTCGGTTTATAAATTTTTGTAGCAATAAGAAGGGGAAGTGACTATTTGGTTTCGCTCAGACATCTTGCAGATTGACATTAAATGCATGGTCGAGCAATTATCATATGACTATTAATTTTGATGTGGATACCAATTTTTAGTGCTTATATATAGAGAACGAATGTATGGTCTTCCCACAGTCTTGTGTAAGCTTTCCATCCCTTGTTTTCTCTGATAATTGTTTTGCTTCTGAAATCCATGGCAGGAAGGATGAGGAATCCCCAAGGTCTTCTTTTGAAGCAGATGATCAGAGCATTTTGCAAGGTTTCCCATGGCTAGCATTTTGCAAGGTTTCCCATGGCTACAAGGGAATTGGGTATCGCCTCTCGCCAAAGAAGACAAGATATTTCACAATGAAAGATGAGGTCGTGGGAAGATCTTGCAGTGCTTTGCCCACAGATGTTCCCAAGGGACACTGTGCAATGTATGTTGGAAGGGAACGCAGTAGATTTATCATTCCCACCATTTATTTGAATCATTCTCTGTTCCGGGCATTGCTAGAGAAGGCCGAGGAAGAGTATGGGTTTGATCACCATATGGGACTCGCGATTCCCTGTGAAGAAGCTGTTTTCCAGTCACTGACCTCCATGTTGGGTAAAAAAGGATGCCGCAACTAGAACTTCGAAGCTGGATGATCTTCTCCATATGCAGTGACGCAGAGATTATGTGATCTTGAGAATTGCAACAGCTGCCTTGGTTGGAGCTGTAGAGATGTCCTCTGAAATTGAAAGTGTTTTTTTTTTCAATTTTGAGTTGGAGAAGCTGCAAAACTCCACTATATGCTTCTTAGCAACCAAAATGATTTCAGTTGCATAAGAATTTTCAGAGCAACAGTCTTACAGCAGGGATACGTTTCAAACCACCTTCTTCCTGATGCAGAAAGCACCGAAAGGGCAGGAAACACTATTAAGCCAAGAGCTTTCAAAATTTGTATGCAGGAAATCAATCATAGATCAAACGGGAACTTAGGAACACTGTGTTGGATGCAATTTTCTGGTCTAAGGCTAGTTGAGAATATTGGTCATTTTATGAGTTATGACTGGTTAAAATTCGGTCATGCATTGGTATGCCGAACTGTACAACTGTAAATAATCTGAAGTATGTTTTCTTTGATGACATGATACATGATTTTGCCACTTATGATCTTTTCCTGTAATACCAGGTTTAGCTAACTACTGGGTAATTATACTTTGACAAATGATGTTTTTATAAAGAATTCCATATAAATTATGGTAACTTTCCAGTGCACTTTCCAATAATGTGGATGTTATGTAAAACAGTTTTTTCATAGATGTTCTGTAATATATGAAGTTGAAAGAAACATGATTTGGATTACAGAGAGGATTACAGGGTTGTATAGATTATAATATTTTTACATCGCATCCAGAATAAAATATAAGACAGCCAGAGTATTGTAATTTGGTTTTTTCTTTTCTTATTTATTGGGCCATCTATTACAAATCCTTTGTTTTCTGAAAAGCTTTATCAAGTGGAAGTTAGTGTTCTTTGTCGGGAGTTATCTGTGGGCCTTGTAAGACCAGAAGCTCTATCATCTATTTAGAGTCCGTCTTTATTGATTCCCATAAAAATCATTATAGGAGAATTTTTTTGAAAAGGTTATCATTGGTCCTTTAAAACCAAAATCTCTACCATCTATTTAAGACTGGTCTTTATTGATTCCCATCAAATAAATTGTATGATAAAAATTTTGTGAAAGGGTTAATCACACAGGTGAAGTGGAATTCGCTTACTTTTATCACACTTTGGTTAATTTTTATATATTATAATTTTTATAATTCCCATCAAATATATTATAATTTTTATTACACTCTTGTTAATATATCATTGTTTTAAAAAGCAGCATTAATCTTCGATCATTGAATGACCTTTCACTCATATATCTTGCAGTTTGTAAACATTAAGCTAATTAATATGAAATGGAAATAATTTTTAATTAAAGGTTTTTTTTTAATATTAATAGTTTGTACAAGATTTTAATTAAAAAGGTGTGTATGTATACTCTACAACCAACCATGATGTAAAAAATTAAAAAAAATATGTAAATTGGTTTTTCTGCTGTCTTGTAAATGAGTTTAACCGGAATAAAATGGGTATAGCTTTAGTAAGCTTATCCACCATTATCATGATAGAATTATGTTGTTTATTTGTTCTGGGAAATTTGGTGTGAAGATACAGAGACATGGTTGCTCTAATACAATATCAAAAGATAATATAACTGGATCAAATAGCTCTAAAAATTAACTATGGAAGAAACCAGAAGAGCCTAGTCATATTCATGTAAGTGAGAGCTCCATGTAAAAACCAAGGAATTCTCATCAACTCGCTATATAGGTTCCAACCCAATTCTGGGAGGCTATAAGGGATTTGGTGCTTCATAAATGGATGAGATCAAACACAAAAGATTATTTTCATTCTTTTCATTCTAAGGTGAGGCTACTCGGAAAATTCTCCTTTGTTCACATCTCTCACTTACCTTTCTACTAGCCTAGTGGTAGGACCCATTGTTACCACTTTGATAACTAGTAGAGCCGCTCGATAGGGGTTGAGTGGCGCAAGGGCAAGATGACATTGATCTGCAATTGACCAACTTATGGTCGGTTTCACTCACTGACATAAATTCTATATCATTTATTAGTTGTTTGTTCTCTATGTTTAATTCTAGTGTGTAATTCAAAGGACTGAATTAATAAAAGATTTCGTACAAGGATTTCCTAATTACATGAACATAGTGACTTATTAGTTGTTTGTTCTCTATGTTTAATTCTAGTGTGTAATTGATTTAGTATAAGGATTTCGTAATGACATGAACATAGTGATAGTGTGTAATTCAAAGGACTGTGAATTAACAAAAGATTTAGTATAAGGATTTAGTAATGACATGAACATAGTGACATAAAGATTTATTTTGGAAAAACTCAATTTGGGAAATCTTCATTTATTGAGTTTTTATTATTCTTATTTTGAAATTTACATATAGCCAATGGTTCAATTTGACCTACTACTTTTGAGTCTGTAATTTATTGACTATAGAAATATAGTTACCAACTTAATTGTTTTTGGGATCAAGTTTTTTACCCCGTCCCATTTAGGTGGTTTTTGGATATTTTAAGTTTTTTGATCCACATTGTTTTTTTAAATGCTAGTTTTTCATGTATTTTCAATTTTTTCATTTTTTTTTTTATTCTTCTTTCAATCTTAAAAATATTTTTTTCTATTTACTTTTTTAAATTTAAGATTTTTCATGTAATTGTGTCTCCTTAATTAATTTATTGTTCCAAACTTTTAAAATGTAGTAAAAAACATCATTTTTAAAACGATATTTACCTTTACTTCAATTCATAGAAAATAATTATACTTAAAAAACACTATAAAAACTTAAAAACTAAATAAATAAATAACCAAAAATATTTAGAAAAAATAAAAAAT
>SNQJ01S0088533.1:49265-60097 GCA_010110895.2 Picea sitchensis
TTTTGGCATAGGGATTTATTGTTAAAAGCAGGTTTCAATTAGTTCGTAATTAGCCATAATTTTAATTTTTAGATTTTTTTTTTGTCATTTTCTTGTTTAAGTGCTAATTTTAAAGTTTTTCTGAATTAGTGTATGAGTTTTGAAGGTCATGCTTGAAAAATGTTGTAATTTTAACTTTGTTTGAAAAAATAATACCACTTTTTGATTTTGGGATTGATTTTAATGTTTTTAATCTAAAAATATGAGTTTTTTGGATCAAATTTTTGGTTGAAGACACAATTCTCATTAAGTTGATAACTCTATTTAAAGTGAGTTTCTTATGCTACATTCCAATCAATATTTGACAACCTCTTACTATTGTTTAATTGAAGAAATCTTCTTCACCATCAATTACAGTGTTGAAATATGCCAGTTTTAACTCCTTATATATGGAGAACGAATGTATGATCTTCCCACATTCTTCCACATTCTTGTGTAAGCTTTCCATCCCTTGTTTTCTCGTTTCGCTTTTAAAATCCCCAAGGTCTTCTTTTGAATGAGATGATCAAAATATTTTGTTGGGAATTATAAGTGGATGATCACACTTAGTGTTCTTTGTGGGGAGTTATATTGCGCCTTGTAAGACTAGAAGCTCTATCGTCTATTTAGAGCTGGTCTTTATTGATTCCCATCAACAATTTTTTTTTAGGAAAAGGTTAATCATTGATCCTTTGAAACCAAAATCTCTACCATCTATTTAAGACTCGTCTTTATTAATTCCCATCAAATAAATTGTATGATAAAAATTTTGTGAAAGGGTTAATCAAACTGGTGAATTGGAATTCGCTTACTTTTATCACACTTTGGTTAATTTTTCTATATTATAATTTTTATAATTCCCATCAAATATATTATAATTTTTATCACACTTTGGTTAATATATCATTGTTTTAAAAAAAAACATTAATATATCATTGTTTTAAAAAGGAAGCATTATTCTTAGATCATTGAATGACCTTTCACTCTAATATCTTTCAGTTTGTAAACATTAAGTTAATTAATATGAAATGGAAATAATTTTTAATTAAAGGTTTTTTTTTAATATTAATAGTTTGTACAAGATTTTAATTAAAAAAGTGTGTATGCATACCATGATATAAAAAATTGAAAAATATGTAAATTGATTTTGGTTTAAAACATCTATAATAATATTTGCACATAGTAAATTGTCTAGAAAAACAAAGAAATACAATATCAAAGGATAATGTAACTAATATATTGTTGAAGTAGGGGAAATGAAACACCAAAGTGAATTGGGGTGGTTATGTTCTTTAAAGACTGTGGATTTTTATTTTGGGAATATTGAAAGTGATGTAGCCATAGATAATTGATGTTCGAAGTTTTAGACTAGTGATTTAGATCATCATTCTTAGTTGCAGGTACATCTAATGCATTTAATGAAGCCTATACAACCTTTGTGTGAAATTGGATGAATCAAAATTTTTGGACCGACAACGACAGAAGAAACAAAATGATCATAAGAACAAATTGATTTCCTTCTATAACCCTTCATGCCACCATTGTGCTCATTGTGGTAAATGAAGGGAAGAAGACAACACTGATTAGACTTATTGCAAGCTTCATTTGTGACAATTCAGTTTGAACGATTTAATCAATTGATCAATGTTGAATGAAAATGCATCAAATGGGCAGGAGGGAGGAAGAAACAAAGCATTATTCCAGGTAATCACAACTTAAAAAATGGTGTTTCTTTTATGCAATATCACAATTAAGATTCTAAATCTTGGAAGCAATCACTATTGCATCCAAACACATTAAGAAGAAATATGTAATCAGCCAGTGTAGACCACCCAAGCCATGGTGAATAAGTTAATCATTTGATCCAAATATTGAATGTAATGTCCCACTTACTTCCATCGTTATGAAATGTGATAGAGATCGAGAACTCTTGAGCCCCCATTTTCTTAGGTAGTTTCCCTTTAATGAGTAACAAGAAGAAGGCAACACAAACAATAAAAATATATGGACAGGTGGATTCCTATAAGACATGTATAAACACACTTGATTGTTGAAATAAGTCGGTGGAGGCAACTCCTAAACAAGGGTAAATATGGCCATTAATTGGATCATATCATAGGGGTAGCATATAAGTGTCAGGGGATAGATGGCCATTCATTGTTCAATATTTTTGAGAAAATAGGAAGAGTCAAGAAGGAAACACGAACAATCATGAAGAATGCAATAGGTGGACTCCTACAGGACAAGTATTAGCAACCCAACGTACTGAGTTACATGACAACATGATATTGGAGAAGCTAGTGGAGCTTAAAGGGTGTTGGATAAACAACACTCAAATCGTATATTTTTTCAATTAAATTTGATCCTAAATTCGGTTGGAATTATGTTCAAAGTCAGAGTTCCACCTATATGATGGGAAATTTGTCCATAAAACTTTTCCCTTGAGATGTTTGGGCCATTTTGAGCAATTGGTCGTTTGGTTCGAGAAGATTGAAAAATATGTCTCCTTGACTTCACAACTAAAATACCCCTGTAAGTTTGCATGGGAAAAGGCTTACATAAGTTGGTAAAACATTTGGATATGAAAGCTTCTAAAACATTTGGATATGCAATTTCCAGTTGGCAGTTGAAATTAGAAACCCATGTAAGTTTAGGCCTGTTTGGGGTTTCCTGCTTGTTATTTTTCAAAAGTAGACTTCCTGGATTTAGATTGTGCTTGGTCATTTTGTGTCAAATTTATACAAGAAATATGGTTGAAGTTTTAATGTGGTGTTGTGCATATGTGTGTGTGTGTGTGTGTGTGTGTGTGTGTGTGTGTGTGTGTGTGTGTGTGTGATTCTAACATTAAGTTCCAACTTTAGCTTTCAACAATACATTTTGCTTGATTTGATTATGGGTGACAGGGTAATGCCTACATTATGGTTTACATGGCCTTTCCCACATTCCACTATGCTCAACTTTGTCAAACAATTCAAAATTCCATAAGGATTAGATAAAAATTTCAAATTTGGGAAATCATGGAGCCACAATTCCTTCAAGCTCCTACGTTGTTTGAGCAAAAATTGTAGCTTTTCAAACATATCACTTCCTAATATGAAGTTCATTTTTGGACGTGGTGTATAGAGTCTGGCTATATTATAAATTGATGTTTTTGATATTCTTACTCTTTTGAGGACTTGTTTTTCCCAAGACGTAACCAAAATCAATCTATTGGAACCAAGGATACCCCTAATTGCTAAACCCCCATACATTTGATCAACATGATCCACATCATATAAAACTATAAGAGCATGAGAACATGTAGCATCCTAAAAACATGAAATATGCATTTTAAGCTTATCTTTACCTTCATGAATAATATCTGTTTGCACATCCAATTGACTCAAATCCTTAATAAGTGTCCTCTACAAGGAAATTAAAGAGCTTTCTTTGGCCTCAGATAGGAACCATGATCCAATGTTTTCTGATCTCTTGTTTTAGTTCGTCTAAATATTGAATCTTAGTCCTTTGAGTCATGTATTCCAGCTATGACAAGTGGAATAACGTAATCAAAGCCAAAATTTGAATCCAATCCAAACTTCAAATGCAAAGATGAAAAATAACCCAACATTAAGAACTCGATCATATATTCATTTTATATCTTGTCATGTATTAAAATAACATGTAAAACTATAAAATCTCATATCCTCTTATCTAAGTTCTTCATAAAAATTCCAAAATCAAATCTAAACTATGTCCTTCTTGAATCAACTAAGCCTAAGCCCACTTCAAACAAGATGATATTCTATTTACTATGAAATTTCTTAAGAGCTTTTCTCACAAAACCATTATATCATCCATTCGCCATCTAACAATATTCAATCATAAATTCCTTAATATACAATAACAACATCAATTCTAGAATAAGCTCTCTACAACATTGAATTGAGAATAAGCTCTCTATCTTAAAGGGTTAATTTTTCTTTTTTTTTAACAATCCTTTTCAATCTGGAGGAAAATAGCCATGTCAATGGAATCAAGTTTCTCAACATATTTCCTTTTTCTCTCAACCAAGTTAAGAAAACATTCATATTACAAATTTGACATTGACGTCCTCTTGGAAAATATTTAAGGTGGGTGCCATACTTACAATAATGGATAAATTTTGAAAACTACAAAGGAAATTCATTTAACTATTCAACTTCAAAGTCTTCATTATCGTATATAGATTTCCCATCGTTTTGTTTCGAATGAACCAATCCTATGGGTTTGACTATTTAAAATTCTACATATTCCAATGATTATTTTTAACAAGTATTGATATCCTATTGAAAGAGATTGAATTCTATAAATAACTATGGTAGAGCTAGTGTTTTGTTTTGTTTGGCACACAAAATACTTTTTATGAGACGATATTGTACTCCAAGTTAGTTCAAGAATAATGAAATTGATTTTCCTAATTTGAGTGCTGCCAGTTAATGTTACTAACTTACACTAATCAAATCATCATAGTTTTAGAGACATGATTGCTTACCAAATGTTTATAGTTTATTCAAATGAATGAACATATGCCTAACCTTTGGTAACGTTGAGATTCCCTTCTCGACTAGTATCACAAGAATTTTTCAACCTACATAATACAATGCAAGGAGCCAGAGGGACTCTAAGGGGATGCACAATACCATGAAAAAAAAATTGTGTTACTCTTTTGCTGTAGAGGTGGAATAGACTAGAGGGTCAAATTCATGTGAAAGAATAAATGATAAAGAAACGAGAGAGAAATTTGAATCCAATCCAAACATCAAATGCAAAGATGAAAAACAACCCAACATTAAGAACTTGATCATATATCCATTTTATATAAATATATGCAATGCCTTGCTTCGAGTATGGAAGTTAGGAAAGCCTTCGCAATAGTGACTACCATTAGGGTTTTAGTTGTGCATTGGATGCATATCTTTCTTGGAGATAGCGTGTTAATATTTCTTGATAATCAAAGTGTAGTTTTGAGATGAATTGCATAAATTACTCCTCCCGTCTGTATAAGGGAGGATATTTATTGAAAAAATCATACATGATCCTGGATTTCCCTCTAGATTTATTGGTGTCGACATACAAAGGGAAATCAACCAGATATTCCAGCATGTCAAGAAGGCTTTGGAAATTAACATATGGTTTAAAACGTTGGAGAGAGTTCTTAAAGAAGCATCGGAAGTGGCAAGTTAAGATGCAAAATACCAATATATAACAGTATTCTTCTTTATAGAATGACCAAAATGATCACCTGTTTGATTTCAAATATCACCCAACATCTAGGATCTTTTAATTTGGTTGTCATTTCCCAAATTCAGGAGCTAGTGGCTAATGTCTGGCAGATCACAACAATGGTTGAAGCTCACATGGCTTCAACAACAATGAGTTCTGCAACCACTTCCCAACGCAACGCTCATGCTCCAACAAGCACCGCAAACACAAAGTTGATTGATGAATAAGTTCCACTTTGAGTGTTGAGACTATGTGTATAGGAGTTGTGACCAGTGTTGCATCATATTCAACACTTTGGAGTCGGTGAGAATATTTGGAGTCGGTGAAAGAACATAAACATGGAGATAGAATATTGGTTGATTGTTGATGAACATGTGGCAATTTCGTATTGCTTTTGGACAGATGACGGAGGTCCCTAGATGAACCTCCCCTTAAATAACACCTTCGATGAAATGAGAAAATGAAGGGTTGTTGTTGTGTATAATGACCCATTAACTTGAGATGGAAATCTCTCAAGAATGGAGTATGGAGTTCCATCGATAGTACTTATAGAAGGATGAGGAAAAACCTTCTAGTTGAGATAACCATTGAAACACTAAACCTCCCCAATGCTCTTTGTATGATTTCTCATTGTAATCAATATATACACAAAATTTGGTTAGAATAAATAATTGAATGATTTCATGTCTCTTTTATTGAGGAAATAAAATTATATACATAACATGAGAAGAAATGCTATATATATATCAATGACATTGTCTAAATGTTCTACGAAATGGTGATTTTCACCGTAATCCGGCAACATAATCTGCACAAAATTACTATTTGTTTGGTGTTTAAAATCCTTTTTTGAATGTCGAGGTGGCAGGAGCAGGAGGGGTCGTCATTTTCCCACGAGGAAATAAATCACTCTCCTTCCACTGGAGCCTTGGAATCACAACCAATAACCAAGCCAAAGCTTATGCCTTGTACCAAGGCCTTCTTCTCGCTAAAAACCTAAGCATCCACTCCCTCTCGGTGATCGATGACTCTAAGATAATTATAAACCATGCATGCAAAGGATCCCAACCCCTTAATATTCACTTAAAGGCCATACTCCAATGAATTTCGGCAACTATCAATCACTTCTCCAATATTTCCCTCGTCCATGTCCTCCGAAGAAACAATCAAATGGCCGACAGCCAAGCAAATCTAGTCATCGCCCTGGAGCAAGGCTCGTTAGTATTCAATGGCCTCACACATTACAAACCCATCCCATGATCATGTCACACTTCCTTCAGGCTATTGACACATGGCAACTAGCACACCTGCCCACTCACCGTGACACTTGGAATTTCCTGGCATGGGTCGCGAACTCGTCCCGTCATAACGCCTCCCCACTGCCCCCAACATCTGACACACTTGGCAGTTGCCACAAGCTGCCTCACCTCACCTATCAACACCTAGACGCCTCCCCCCTCACCTCAACATGTGTCACCCTGCTCTTTATAACCATCTCCCCTCACTCGGGAGGTCATTTAGACGTCCCTACGGTTGTTCCTGTCGTGGAATCAAGGCCTGGAGTGGGAGGAACTTATTCATCATGATGCCTTGGGCATACTATGCATTGATTTCAAGTAATGCAAACAGTACCAATATCAGCAGCGGGTATGGCTACAAATCGTGTCCAAAATCGGGAAATCGGATCTGTTTGTTGAATCCAGCAAGGGTGATGGAGAATACTAGAGGAGGTGTGGCTCATTTCGTAGGCATTCTCCATAATTCACATAGCAGAGCGGATCTCACTCCTCCCTTGAACATAGATACATACTCTCACATAATACAGACAGACAACACAAGGAAATTTGGCAAAATGAAAAGGAGCCCTGGTAATCAACGTGTGGTTTCAGTGGAAGAGCACGATGAGTTGCTGAGCAAGATGGAAAACCTGCAAATTCAACTCAGAGCTCTCTCAGCCCAAGTTCTATCCATAACTAAAATTACCATTCAACATCAGGGAGAACAACAGAGGAACAAGGATGAATGTGAAGCGTTAAGGTAGCATATAGAAGATCTTCAATTTGTGGCTGGGCCTGCGTCGCCTTCAACCTCCCCAAATACAGCCATCTCCGATGGAGCTTCCTCGCGAGGACCTCGACCATGACTGGACCTAAATTTGTGGCCTCCAACAGAAGATGACTCCCCTACACCGGACCAAAACAAATTTTAAGTGTATGTTGTGTTTCATTGTGCTCTTATTAGAATCTTTTTGCATGATTTTCGTTGTAGAAGCTCAAATAGGATTTAACATACTATAAAACACTACCCCTGCTCACCACTTCCTTCTGGGATCATATAGGGGAGTGAAATTTTTTTTTACAACTCCTATAGCACAAATTTTGTATTCCTCTTGCGTTTACTCGCAGTTTTTTAATATAATTTTTTCTTTGTTTCTGTTAAAAGAAAAAAAAAATCATTTTTTGAATGTAGAAATGGATTCAACATGTTGAAAAACCCCCAGGGAACTCGTATTATATAGAAATAATCACTTAAAAATGTAGATCTAACAATTTCTCACCATATTTCAGGCCAATGTCCCCGAAAAATATCGTCGGAGAAGAGTCATTTTGTAGAACATTCAGACTACGAGTATATCAATCATGAAGAATGGGATTATAGGTAAGTATGCAATTAATTGAAAAATAGATTTTTAATGTGAATGGAAGAAGTAGAGTTTAGATGGTATTAATTACCCATCTCCATGTAAGGATGGTCATCTATGAAAATAATTGAATTATAGATAGTTATGTGATTAATAACAAAATAGGTTTATAATGTTAATGGAGAAAGAAAAATTATAAATTGTATTAATTACCCATATATTGCTTAATATTTTTTTTGTTTATGTTATTATGTTTAGTGTATTGAAATTTTCAAAACCTTCACAAAATTTGAATGTCTCAAAGTATCGACACAATAAAACATTTCATATTAACAATTTTACAAAAAAACAAAATTCCAATTTTATGTAAAAAATTATCAATTATACAAATTAATAGTTTTAATCAACTATGAACAAATGAATATTTTTCCTATATTAACAAAGACAAAATTGTTAAACTTTTATACTAGCACAACATAGCTGTTGGTTAAAGCCTAAAGGTTGAATTTTATTGTTGATTAACAAATAAATGGTTGCACTTTATTTATCTGGTGTTAATATTTTAATTTTTGTTAATCACTTAAGTGGCAATCAGTTATCTATCAAAGTTATTTTTAAATATGATTAGGTAAATGTAAAAATGTAAACACATAAATGGATGTCTTTATAATAGCTAGGAAGTTCATGATTGAAATCACAGCCATTTATTTTGTGTGACTACTAAGAATATTCCAGCCATATTTAATCATGTCCATAGAAAACTTATTAAGCACTAAACCCCTATTAAATCTGCCCATTGTCAATAGGTGTACGCCTTTAGGCATAATTATTTTAATCACTCATTTTTTCCTTATTTTAATTATTTTGTTTTTCCATTTTACCTATATAATTATATAGAAATTACAAATTCTAATTATATAACTAAATTTAATAATTTTGAAATTTTTTATTATATTTCATTATACAATATATATTTCATTTTAAAAAATTTATCAAACACAAATTTTTTCTAAAATTTTATAAAAAAAAAAAATTAAAACTAACATTTTTTATTATCTTAATTACCAATTTTTTTATTAATCATTATTAATATTTTAGTGAAATTCTTAAATCCATCCACATCAAACTCTAATTAACTCAAAATCGGTAAATATCAGTAAATTGAAAACGAAGGTGTTGTTGACGTGGGCTCCAGTAGTGTGTCTGTTCATCTGTGTTTAACGAGATAGAAGGATACACGGATTGGCTTTCTTTTGTGTTTTCTGAGTACATCAATTTGCTGACTGAGAGACTGATTGTTGCAACTTGTCCAAAATTTAGATGTCGTTTCTACAAGCAATGTGATACTTCGAACCCGTGTGGTCTTTTCACATCGTTCAGTGCGCCATTGTAGATTTTTTCCCGATGTAAATTCAACATCAAGTATATTGTTCAGCTCAATTTGCATAACCTTGTTACATTTTGTTTCAATTTCGTGCATTCGTATCGGGTTCTGGCTATGGAGGTAAACGCAGGGGGCTTTGGCATTTCCGAAGACAAAGAGTTGGTAAAGCTTGCCCAAATATTGTTAAATTTGGGTGGTATTTTGTGTTCATCTGTTGATTTTTCACAGGGAATCACCAGCCCGG
This sequence comes from Picea sitchensis, assembly GCA_010110895.2. Lineage (NCBI taxonomy): Eukaryota > Viridiplantae > Streptophyta > Pinopsida > Pinales > Pinaceae > Picea > Picea sitchensis. The sequence continues at coordinate 58,797 of SNQJ01S0088533.1, forward strand.
AGGTTTGCGGATCCTCCTCCTGCACAATACCAGCATGCTAAAGTAAATCCTCCACTACCTGGTTTGAAAGGCAAAATTGGATAGCAAGTGAGAGCAAGTGTCTTCTCAAATCATCGGCAAGAGTACAGGACAGATGGTTGTTGACAGTTGACAGATGGTGAATTTCGAGAGGTTCTGGACGGACCTTCCTCCTGCACAATACCCGTCAGTCTGCATCCTCCACCACCTGGTCTGAAAGGAGGAATCAAATAGCAAGTCGCAACATGGATCTTGTCAAATTGTCAACAAGAGTAAAGACACATGGATATTAACAGTTGACATATGACCGAGAGGCACCACATTAATCCAAAAGCTATTGGAGATGTTCCATATCCATATGTACCTTATTTTCTTTCACTAAGATCTGCAAGGACAAGATGGCCTTGATCTGTAATTGACCAACCTATGGTTGGTTCGACTCACTGACATAAATCCTATATCATTTATTAGTTGTTTATTCTCTATGCTTAATTTGTAATTTGTGTGTGTAATTCAAAGGAATGTGAATTAACAAAAGATTTATTACAAGGATTTTGTAATGACATGAACATAGGGACAGAGATTTATCTTGGAAAAAAACAACTTGGGAAATCCGATGCTTATGTTATTGGAATTTGTGAAGCTTCCCGTGCAACTATAGGATCCGAAATCTCCGAACCTGCCGGCCATGCCTATTGACCTGTAAGGTACGCTGGGCGGAGAAGGCTTGAGTGAGATGATTTCGGCGCTGAAAGGCGATAGCCAAGGTCGGCGGGGTATGGTTTACCAAACTATTAAGCGGTTTCCTGCAGGGGCGCTTACTAATAAAGGGACATAGAGATTTATCTTTGAAAAAAACAACTTGGGAAATCTCCATCTTGAAATGATTTACTCAGCTCATATTATTCTCATTTTAAAACTTACATATTACAAATGGTTTAATTTGACTTACTATTTTTGAGTTTATAATTCAGTGATTATAGAAAAATAGTTACTAACTTAACTGTTTTTTGGGGGTTAAGTTTTTTAGTAGAACCCTTCTCGAAGTGTGGCTAAGAAACCACGACTCAGGGGCATCTAAGCTGTCAAAATCACTCGGTCTAAACCACACCAACCCTTAACATAGCTGAAATTTTCATCCCTACACATTTCGAACTAGTGACTTTAACATCACATAATGCCTTAACAAATACTCGGTCACTCACTATCCTACACCCAGGGAATAATTTATTTTAGTAAATTAAAAACTTAAAAAACTAAGAAAAAAAAAATTAAAATTAATA